>VXBR01009198.1:475732-579974 GCA_013400215.1 Cisticola juncidis | reverse complement strand
CAGAAGCTTCCCTACCTCCCACACCAGGGAACTCCATGGAAGATTATTTCCATTAACTCAGACATAGAGTGGCAAAATGTAAATTTTTTACATTGTATTTTAAATGAACATAATATGCTAAAAAAAACCCAAACCCAAGAGAATTACTGTGATGGAGGCAGCTTTCGGTATCTGTGTGTTTTTTTTCAATTCTTTAATGTCACAGTGTGTCATTGCTAGATCTACTGATATGCATTTGAATACTTCAGGAAGAACACTATATGTTAGCTTTGTTTTCAAAGCTTTTCCTGAATAGATATATTCCCTGCCTCCTGCTTTGAGAACAGTATTAAACTGAGTAAAATATAAATTCTCTTGGTTTTTTTTCTTAGAAATGTCATCCTAATCCACCTAAAGAAGAAAGAAAAGCAACCAGTCCCATTATTTCAGGTGTTCTAGAATACCAGAGAATAGATAAAACACACTTATTAAAAAAAAAGGGAAATACGAAACAAACAAAACAATAAAGATGTGAAATACTAAATAAGGCATATAGAAGAGAAATTGAGATGAAACTAATTAGGTTGATTGCTGATGTGCTATCCTGAAAACTGAAACAAATAGAATAATGAAGAGAGACCTATGGTAATCTCAGAGGTAATTTCTTGAAAAGAGGTAAATGTCTGAAAGAAGAAATGGCTTAAAAGTGCAGCAGGAACTAACTGATACCTTAAAAATAGATGTGTCAATCTCTGCCTGTCAGAAGATAACAGGGTTTAAGCATAAAATTCATTAAAAAACAATACCAAAAGAAATCCAAGGGAGTGCACAAGAGAGACTCCAAACTAGAATATCTTTCTGAGAGATCACAAAATTAAAAAATAGAAATGGAAGGTACCTCAAACTGCTGTCTAAGCCATTTCTCCATCAAAAGATGTGATCCACTAAATCAAAATTGTTCCTGAGAGATAGGTTTTTAATCTCCTCTTAAAAGTGTTCAAGAATCCTAAGAGCTGAGAAAAACTGTCTTGAAAAGTAAAGAGACAAAAATCCTATGCCATTTACAACACAGTCTGCTTAATAATATCCCCGTCAATTACAAAAGAGAGGTAAGACTTAAATTTGAGGTCTAAGGGAAACGTACCAATGTGCTTCTCACAATAACTATTTGTAGTGTAATTTATGTTCATATTTTTCTTTAATCCTTTTATGTCAAGAAAAATTAAGGAAAAAAATTAATTTAAAAAATAAGGAAAAAATTGCAAGGAAATACATTTTTTCTCATAAACAACACAACAGAAATAATATTTCTAATATTATTAAGATATTAGCAAAGATGTTTTTATTTTTTGTTCATATAGTTTTACAATTGATTGTGTAAAACATATTTGCAAACTAGTATTTCACTCAAAGATGGTTATCTTTACTGTAAGACCACTTAAATGCTGCTTGTTTATTTGGGATGTTATTGACATGGCAGACACTTCTTTTCTATTTTTGCAATGTTATTTATCCTTGTTGAGGTGGTTTTATTATCAAAAAGTGGTATTTTATATCATGATCATTATCTGAATGTTTTATTTCTTTATGTTTATTTACAGTCTGTCAAGATATTTTCTGATACCAAAGCTGTATTTTGATATAAAAATGGCAAGTTCCCGTAATAAGCAAACTAGATTACTTGATATTGTAACATATCTGTTGAACTATTTAAACTGTGAGTTCAGCTTGAAAGTGTCCTTCTTTCTGTCCTGTGTTGTAAGATTTACCATGTCACTTTCTAGCACTTCAATTTTATTTTCTAAACAAAGCTACAAATCTGAAGATGCCACAGTTTGAGTATTACCTGATTTAAGAACAAGGGAAAAGAGTTACTATTGTTTTTCATAGAAACTGCGCATTTTTCCCATTTAATCAAAATGTCAGTCCATTTTCTCTAGAAATTAGTTCTAAGTCTCAAACAAACAAGCCAGATGAATTTTTTTTCCAAATCAAAATCCCTCAGATGTCTGACTAAAGCACTGAGCTTAAACTTTGTTTCTTATTTCTGATTTCAAACTTACACCCCAATGTTTTAAAATAACAGAGAAAACAGACAAAACACATATGTATTACTAGTAGGAAAGTGCCTTGGAGATACATTTGCTTGCAATTGGTTGATGCCACTCTGCTCCATCATTATAGAAATTTTATTACAGAACATATTCTTGTTAAAAAAATACTGGAACGTTTGGTTGCTTGCCTTTAGAAGTAGTCACCAAGCAACCAATTCCTTGCCCCCATCTTCAAATCATGAATTTGTGGAGAAATTTAGAACTTCCTTGAATTCAACGAGGACAGGCTGAGAGTGAAAGCTTGGGCTTTATACGAGTAAAGATTTTCACAGAATGTGAAAATTAGATAATGGCTTTTGAAAATGAAAAGTCAAGTAATAAAACAGTGGAGTCTGAAATAAAGCAAAATAGGAAGCAATTTATGAGAAAAGACAGAGAGATAATAAATAAAAGCAGCTGGGTGACAAACTAGAAGACTAATGAAGAAAACCCAGAAACTGAAAGAAGCAATAGACAAAATACTGGAAATTCACAAGAAAATGATTAGACACCACAGATGGAAAGATAAGTGTTACTGGGAGAAAGCTGACAAAAAGCCCAGATCCATCTGCTGTACACATTTCAAAATCTTTGCTGGAGGAAGGTGTCCTGTTAACTTCAAGATCTATGTTTATTAATAGAATTGAAATAGCAAAGCCCAAGGGAAGAACACCCCTGCTGATGCGCAGCTTGCTTATTGATACCTTGCAGTTCTCTCAACATGTAATGCTGGGAAAGAGGTTCTGCAAAGTGCTCCTAACATGGAAGTTCATCAGAAAACACTTCGCTCCCGTTTTTTTTTTTTTTTTTTTTTTTAATTCTTCCAATCTGCAGATATTAATGTTACAAAATGTCTCCTTCATCATTTCACTACTGAGCCAAGTAATAAAGTTTCACCTTTCTGCTGATAGGATCAGTGCTACAGATCAGTTGTGGAGAAAACAGGCTGCATAGAAGGAGTCAGTCTCTGTGACATCTGAAGCTTTTCCCTTGTTCTGTTAGTGCAATATTAACATTACCATGAAAACACTGAAGGCTCTAAGGACAACATAGAGATTATGGGAAGGATAAGTCCTTCTCATAGATCCTCTTCCCAGGGCACAGAGCAGCCATCTGGACAGTAGCTGTGCTGATCTTTATTCAGAGAGGCTATATGCACCTCAGGCTCTGAATAACCATGAGGGTTTACTGATTACAGAACATTTTCTGATATTAAATACTGTATTTAGAGTGACATAGCAATTAATAACAAACACAACAGAGAACATGGATTCAGTTGGGCATGGGAAGCCATGGTTTTCTAATAACTTTCTCATTTTGTAATAGCTGACTTGTAAGTCCAGCTGTGATATGCAACTGTAGAGCATTACAGCCATTTGAAAGCTATTTGAACACACTGAATATGAAAAGTAAATGCTAATGAGCTATTTATAGCATCAATACATTCTGTTGTCCTTTATACTGACAGCCTTCACCAGGGTTGCTATGGTATGCCTTTCAGAATAATAAATACTGTTTTATTTGCCATGTGGGTCAGAGAGAAAGAGCCCCATAAATAAAAGCTTGTACTTGACACAGAAGGGTGGTTAAGCATTGTGGTATCTCCTTTGCAATATGGAAGATAAAATTATACAATTTTATTGGGGAAATAATTTAATTTGGTAGAAAGAGTGACCTGCAGTTTCAAAATTATTTACTCTCAATTTTCTGAAACAATGTATTACTGTAGGAACTAAAAAGAAACCTAATCAAATTGCCTTATCTTTCAGATAACCATAGGAAGCAAAACACAGTGATGTCTGGAATGATCAAGTCTAATTACATGTACATAGGAGGAAAATAATGTTTTGAGTGGGTATTTTAAGTAGCTTTGGGTGATTGGTTTGATAAGAGATGGTTATTTAAACAACCTTAGATAGCTGACTGAACACAGTGCCATTCTTACTGACTTCTGGAAATCTTGGCATTTGAATCAGAAAGAGAATAGCCATGGGCAATGGGTATAACAAGGAAAAACTTTATCTTCTTTCCCCATCCTTCATTCCTCACTCTTATAGGTAATCTGGTTTCTGTGAATGAGCTCTGTTCACACCACTCACTGAGGGGTAAATCCAGTGTGCACTTTGAATAAGATAAGATCCTGAATGCTCCCCAGAAAAGTGCTGCCCTTACTTTTATGTTGATGGAGTATGATCAGCAATGAGAGCTGAGAACAACTTGTTATTCTTTACTTAATGTCATTCTTTACTCCTGTAAATTTCTAAGGAAATGAGAATGAAAGCATAGTAGGTAATCATTGAGTTTATGACTGCATTTGAAATATCAGTGACAAGTCCTTTATTTCTACAAAAAGCTTAAAATGTTTCCTCTGTGAATTTTTGGACATTTGAAAAAGGCAAGAGTAGTTATTTTTTACCATTATTTCAAATGTATTGTTCAATACCTACAATTTTCATCTTATATCTATGGAAATAGAGTGGAATCTTATAAAAACTGCCTTCTGCTATTTTTTTGTTCAATGAAAGAGATACGCTTTCAGTTTTTAAGGCTAAGTTGGGAAATCAAACCAATATTGACCTTCATATATTTGCCTTATATTTATGTTCATTACTAATAATGTGTATATTATACATATTTTCTTTTGGAATCATACTTTAAAATTGAGGTACTATAATTTAGAAGAATGTAGAAAGTACTTTGGTAGGATTTTAACTGAAAGAGATAAGGTTGCTAATAATAATCAGATTTTTTGAAAGACATTGTTAATGCTGAAGTGTCAGTTTAGAAGTGTCAGTGTCTTTATAGAATTCAAAGTTTTCCACAGCTTTGTTTTGAACAGTTGTGAACTTGAAAACTTCAGGCTGGGCACCTTCCAGCAACATAGATAACACTGAAGTTTTCCTTAGACTGATTCTGGCTGTAATGGAGTTCTTTTTCTTCATAGCAGCGTGCATGGTACTGTGTTTTGAATTTGCGACTAAAGCAGGGTTGATAACAAACCAATTTTTGGGCTATTGATGGGCAGTGCTTGCACAGCATCAAGGTCTTCTCTTTTTCCTTCTCTATCTCCCTCAAAGGTCGTAGGCTGGGAGTGGGCAAGAAGCTGGCAGTGGTCACAGTCAGGAGAGCTGACTGCAGCTGGCCAAAGGGATATACTAGTCCATATGACATTGTGCTCATCTGTAAAATGAAAGCAGGAGGAAGGGGGATCGTTTGTGTTAATGGCTTTCATTTTGCCAAGTAGACCTTCCACATGCTGGGTTTTTCCTGAATTGTCTGGACATCTGCCTGCCAAAGAGAAGCAAAATTGTTAATTTGCTTTATTCATGCATGTATTTTACTTCATTTCTTATGCTGCCTTTATCTCAACCCATGAGTTTTTTCTGATTTTTGCACTTCCAAAACTTTAGTCTAGTCAGCTGGGAGGGGAGTGAGTAGGTGGATGGGCTCTTATGACCAGCGTCAGTGTCACAAATGCCAATACTTTGATGATGTGGGGAAGCAGAAAAACAGGGCTGCCCATTTGGTCAGTCAGATTTTCAGAGAAGTGGGATCAGTTAGGGGGCCAGAAAAGTTAATAAGGCTGTATCTGGGCTATATATGCAAAAAAAAAGGGACGATTAAAGGGTCTTTTTCTCTGTTTCTGATGTTAGTGATTGGTATTAGGTAAGCATGGTGGAGGTTGGGGAGCAGGGTGGGGGTGCTGATACCTTAGGCAAGCCAGGATTTGATGATGAGACAGCAGAATAGAACAGCCACTTTTTAGAAGCTTTTTTTGTGAGCCCTTCAGGATCAACATCATCAGCAACAGAGAATACTGCAAGAAAGAGGCAACAGGTGATGGTCTGGGTTACACTCACTGCTAAAAGAACTAGTTCCCACATCCTTTAGAAGAGGTAAAACAAACACTGTCAACAGAGGTAGTTATTTACTGAGCTAATACTAACCTTGCTGTAGATAAATTTAGTTTATCCCATTTATGAAAATGATTTTTTCTGTAATTCCTCTGCATCAATAGGGATGAGTGATTTATGAGAAGAAAGGTATGCAAATGTACTAGTCTTTCCAGGTAGATTTTGTGTGGGCTTTTGCTTTGGGTTTTGTTTTTTATTACAGCTATCCTGCTTTGCAGAGATGTATACTGAAAACAGAGAGAAGGAAATATGATGATGAAAAAGTAAACCATTACCCAAAGCTCAAACAAATGAAATGTTCTAAATCATGAAAAATTCAAGAGTAACATTTTTCTGAATTAGGCAAATTGAGACTTGAATAAGTCTTGCATAAAGCACAGACAAATAAATGTCTGAACCAAGCTATGGAGTGCTCCACCACAGTCATTATCATTTTTAAAATGGGATAAAGTCCCAAAAGCCTGGGTTTCATCCATACAAGTTTTGATAGTACTACTTTTTTTTTTCCCCAAATATTTTTATCTTATGAATTCCTGTAATTTTAGATGAATTTTTTTTAAGCAAGTGCAATTTGCAATATTCAAAAGGGCAATGATTAACATCTCCAGCAAGATAGAAAGGAACTCAGGGAAAAGAAACAACAAAACCCTAATGTTAGAGGTGTGTCTTGCAAGGGTATGGATAAGGATATGCATTGAATTTACTAGATTTCAGTTAAACCTTTGTGGATATTATTTTTGTTTTTTTCCTTTCTGTTCTGTTCCCTTGGTGATACATTTTACAGTAGGCAGACGTGCATACTCCCAGTGCATTGGAATAAGCTTTTAGCCTGCCTTCCAAAACACATACCCCCATGTATTAGATAGTAGGCATAATTTTTAATTTTTATAAAGTCTAGGAAAAGTATCAGTAGATCCAATTGTGGCTTGGAATTTAACTTATTGAATTAAATCTGTTTCTCTGGTCTATGAAGAATGCTACAAATTCTAATCCTGTCCTCCAAAGTGCTTCCAAACATTGACATCAGATTTTTTATTGAAATGCTTTATTCCATAATGAGAAGCATTAGTGGAGATATCAACCACTATCTTGTCCACTATAGACCACTGCAAAACTCCCCTATCAGAGCCTAAGAGTAAGTTATGAATCAGGAAGGTCACTGTCAAAAATTAGTGATCAGTCCTAATAAATTCCATGGTTATTTAGCCATATGTCACCTTGTTATTCTTTTCAATTCAATTCTCATCTTTCAAAATTGATTCAGCAGTTTTGCTTATAGTAACTCTTTAACCCAAGTGACTTCACAAAATACAGTATTTTCAAGTAACTTGTCCATCAGACATTTCTTTTCTGGAAATTGCAACTGGATATGTTAATTATTTCGCTGTTTTTAGTATTTATAAGTGACCCAAACGATCAGACTTCTGTCTTAAGGACATACTGTATCCTTTGTTTGACTATATTAATTTTCATTGGTTTGAGACAGGCAGACAGACAGGGTAAGTTTATTTCCAAGTACTTGAAACTGTAACCTACTGAATTTCTCTCATAGAAAGAGCCTTCACTGACACATCTCTAGTCTGTTACTTGGCAACCTTGAAACCTTAGGTATTAGCTGCCATTGATGTCACTTTCTCACTTAAAAAAAAAAAAAAAAAAAAAAGAAAGAAAAGAGAAAAAGAAGACATACTGAAGCTTTAAACAGAAAAAACCAGTGCTGGGGTCAGTCTTTCCAAACCAGTGGAACACTTTCTATATTAACAGCTCATTCTGTCAAAGTCTATACTATTAAAAATTATTTAAAACGGAGAATATACCTCTGATATCAAGTCAATAAATAGAAAATTATCCAGCAGCAGTAGATATTTGTTTTCGTATTGCTATTAATGTCCAGTAACAATTTTTACTTTTGTCTTTTTTCTGTGCCTTCCTTTTGTCCTGGAAGGACAAAAGAAAATGAGGAAACTCCAAAGGCTGTCTCAATGATATTGGTATGAAGAGCAGACCATATATTCAAATTCTAATAAGTATCATTACGTCTAGGAGACAGGACTATAATATTTATGCAATAAGGGTGAATTCTTAATGAGGATAATGAGTATTTTGTTTCTAACAACTCCAACACATGCTGTAGCTCCAATTTATGTCATCTATTGCCAGGCAATTTACAGCTTCTTCTGTTCAATCCAAGGACCTCAAAGGTAGGCTTTATTTTCCTTTTTCCTAGTACTAGAGTCATTAGTAAACCTGTCATTCAATTTGCAGGAGCTGTACTGCAATAAAGTATTTATAATTGGAATATTCATGTTTGATTTTCCTTATCAAGCCACTAATGATGCCTTGACTTGCTATATATCACACGTGCCCAGCTGAAGATAGTGGGATGGAGGAAACCCATGAATATTACTGCTTTCCCCACCTCTTCACTGGTTCAGCTGGGTGACTTAAAGTAGCTCAGGCAGTTCCACTGGCATTTATGGCAGTTTTATAAATTTCTCTGAATTTTATAATTGAATTGTGATTGTTCCCGAGATGAGAGGTACAAGAGCAGAAGGTAGAATACTAAAAGGTATAGGAAGCTGATATGCAAATTTTCAACTAAGGGTGATATGGTGTGCAGTAAACAAATTACAGAGGTAAGGCTTAGAAGAAATATAATAACAGAACAAAATGTGAGAACATTGAAACAATCAAAATGAAAGCTTTTAAGTACTAAATCAACCCAACTGGACCCATAAGAGGATATTGCTATAGAGAGTGAGAACAAAGTTGTATAATTTGTGCATAGTCAAAGAGGAAATGAAAATGAAAATGAAAATGAATACATGGGAAATGATTAAACTGAAAGATCAAGAGCTAGCACAAGGACGAAATTTTCACAGCAAGAAGTCAAGACCAGTTAAGAGTGTTTTTTAAATGATATCAGATTTTTTTGTTTTGTTTGTTTATTTGTTTGTTTGTTTTTGTTTTTTTCTACAGGAAAGATTCTCAGTCCTTTTACTTGGTTATCTGCTGAGCCAAATGAGAAAACTGATTTACTTTTATCTAACATCCACTGTATCATTGGAAAAGTGGGTACAAAATCTAACACTATCAAAGCTGTGATGAATGAAGAAATGCTTGATACTGTAATGTTTGCGGTGTTGAGGGATGGCCTAATATTGCTTCTGTATGAGATATTAGGAAGCATAAAGCAATACTTGAATGAGTAACTGGCTACTGGAATAATAGTGCGGTGTCAAAATCAAGGATAGCTATCTACAGATTTAATGAAGGACTGACTGAAATGTTTGGAGCAGGAGACCAGGTGTGCTATTAAGAAATAGAAGAATAGTTGTTCCAGATAAATCCAGAGGTCATCTAATGCCAGCTGTGAAGAATACTGTCAAGAAAATGAATATTGATCTTGTAATTATATCAAGGGGAATGACATCAAAACTCTCTATGTAGTTGTGAAAATGCCCTTTAAAGACTGGTTAAAATCTTCATACAAAATGGTTATTGGCAGGGAACATGCTCCTGTTCCTACAGGAAAAACATGGAGTGCTGAAAAACTAACCTATCATTTTGAGAGCATCAAATCAGATAAATCCAGAACTTGCAGCTAAGATTTTTCAGAAATTCTGTATTTTAGATTCCATGGATGGAACCCACATTGTTATAAGTACAAAGAAGAATCTGTAAATAGGGAAGACACTGAAAATTGATGGAATATGGTGAACAGAATGACAGTGTTGGAATGTAAAAACTGAAATTAGTATTAATACTACTTAATACTAATGTGAGAAAAGTACAGGCAAACTGCTAGAGAAAATATTTTATATTAATTAATAGTGTTGAAATAAAAACATTTCTGTGTATAAAATTCTTTTAAGGATCAATTTAAACTCCATATTCTCCTCCTTTCTGCTTGGCATGGTACACTTATATTTTGATGGTGTGATTGATAGATTTAGATCTTTCCTACCTCTGACACTTACATCCACAGTTGTGGAGCATCTGTGGCATTGTGGTTTGTGGTGATATAACACTGAACTGAATCACTGTAATGAACTGGGTTTTCAGACTAATAAAAAGAAGACAAAAAATGGTTTGATGTGGAATTTGCAGTGAGCTGAATCATGATATTTGGGAGACCCTTGGGGCATAATGGAAAAATTTATATCTTGAATCAAGGGAAAAGAATCCATGAGCTAGTTTAACCACTAGAGTAGCATTGCCTATACATGTTGCCAATGCTATTTTCTTTTTCTTTTCATATTATTCCTATCATATTCTAATTGCAGTTTCAAGTTACATGAGAAAACACTGATTATTTACCTCACTAACTTTCTCCACCATGTATCTTTCACCAAATGCAGTACTTGTATTTAGAGATCATTCTCTCCAATTTGCAATTCACTGATCATCATCATTCAGCCTAGAATGCAAGAGTGACACTGTTGCATTACTGGAGTTACTCTGCATGAGAACAGAGCAGTAGACAGAGACACCAGACACAAAGTAAATAATGGAAAGACTTTACATAAGTGAAACAGTGAAATGTGTTACAGAGTCAATGTATTCAACTCATCAAATATTTTAATTAGGATTTTTGTTTTCAGAATATTATCAATATTCTAGGTTTTTTTTCTTTGCCCTTAGAAACAGTGAGAGTCTTTGCCAGCCTTGGTGCCCAGAGGTATCCCAAAAGTAGAGATCTGACTAAGTAGAGAGTAGAGTAGAGATCACTAAGCCTGAATAAAGAGAATCTGTCAGTTCCTGCAGTGCTACACCACAGCTTTTGCAGTGGTTCCATCACACCCTGTTAGACAGAGCCCCACAGACTAGCTACTCAAAAAGCAGATAAGCCATCAATTAACCAACCACCAAGTTTAAGGGTTGTGCTCATAAGGTGAACAGCTTTTGATTCATTTTCTTTTAGATAAGAACAAATGGTGTGGAATGCAAACCTAATTATAGATTAGGTTAAAGAGCTGCAGGAGGTAATAGGACAATTTTAGTCTTTGTTCTTTTAATGACCAGAGTACTCTATCTAACCCCTGCTATTTATTTTTTACAATATTTATACAAATTCCATCATGAGAGGATAAAAGCCAATATATTCTAAATTATTTTTAACTTAGATTTGTGGTCTAGCTTATTTTGATTTATCTTATTTTTTGGACTGAAATTTCTTTTTAGGAGAACTGGAAGATGAAAATATTTTACCCTTACAAATGTTGATTCCTAAAGAGACCTTAACTAGTTTCAATATGAATCAACATAATAATTTTTGGGTCCATAGTTTGCCATAAAAATTTCTTTGGCCAGATGAATGACAGCTATGGTATTCTTTGCACATACCTCTTTTTTTAATAAAAGCATTCACAGGAAAATAAAATTAATTCATGTTCTTCCAAAGCACACCATCTGTTGAAGTATTACACTAACTTGATAGAAATAGTTCAATGTAATACCTGGTTTTATTGGAAAGATTTATCTCCCCCCAGGCAAACTAATTCATGAATGAATTAGGTATACTTTCTGACAAAAAATGGTCATAATAATCATTTGATCTGAAAAGCTTTGAACTCTGGATGTTTTAAACTGATTCACACATCTTTTTTGAAGTTCAAAAACAACAGTCATCTTCCCTCCATCTTTCAGTAACTTCCTTGTATTAGAGTCTGTGAGAAGGATGATAATACTACGTATATTTTTATTCTCATCTAACCATTTTCAAACCATTTTTTAAAAGTCATGAATATGACAAGAAAAGAAAAACTTTTTTTCTGTTTTAGATCTGATCCAACTCTAAAGAAAGTATTTCTCAGTTCATGTTAAATGGATCAGCTACTATACAGTGAAATTAATGCAACAGTTCCATAAAAGCAACAGACGAGGGAAGACAAGGGATTCAAGCCTTTGGGACAGATGGGTTTCAGTGTAAGGCTTTGATATTATTAGTTGCTAAAAGTCAATTATTACAAAATAATTAGAGTGACAATTCAAACAACAAACACTTTAGAACACTAGCTAACTGAAACACTCAACATAGAAAACATTATTGTTTCCTCCCTCAAAGGAGTGGTTTAGGATTACAATAGGGTGTCCTGGAGAAAGAGAAGGTAGGGAGATTATGAAAATAATCTTCAGAAGAATAAGATTTTTGGCATGAAGAGGGTGGATTGAGATAAAAAGTTCAACTGTGTCATGATCACACTTGCCAGATTCAGAAAGAGTCAAAAGATTTCTAGCCAATAGGAGCCAGGTTAAAAATAGAAAAAGATGTCTCTTTTTTTAACAGATTTTTGCTACAGCATGCTCTGGATTTAACAAGCTCAGAGGGTCTCAGTGAAGCTACAGAGAAGATTGAAAGGATAAACCGTGGGTTGCTAAACAGACCTACCATACTTGAGCTGAGGAATTCTTTCACATGAAAATAGTTTGATCTTCAGAGGATATTACCAGGCATTGTTATATAAGTTTGTCCTGTTCCTAGTCTTCCTGTCTAGACATTTACTTTGTTTCACTGCTATAAAAATAAAGTTAGGTTAGACTGACTCTAGGTCTCAGTCAGTGAAAATATTCATACATCCTTGAAGCCCACCAAAACTCTTGACTTTGAAAGGATGTGGATCCTGTGGATCAAATGCTGTAGTGGCAAAAGGAAGTACAGATCCTGCAATCAGTGGGCATCCTTAAGTCTGTGCTCAATTATACACTTAAGTACTCTCATCAAACTCTTAATGAAGGAGTAGAACTGCTCTTAAGATAGACACACTTTTCTGAAAGGATTCTGTAAGTTGTGATATGATAAGGACTATGAAATGAACCCAGTTTTTCACTGGAATACTATGACTAGATCTACAAGAAATCAGAACTGTCATCTCACCATGCAATCAGTATGGTCTGGCATATTTGCCAATTATTTCAAGAAACATCTGGTTTCACATAATTTTCTCTTGTACCTGACAATACTTATCATATCACAGCTAAAAACAAGGCCGGCATGTCTCTGCTTAAAGAATAAAAGATAATCATAAAGGCAAAGGAGCATCTTCTGGGTTATGGAAAACACCAGACTTCTATGCCTACATTGAACTGTATGAAAGGAGAGAAATTTTGTTTTTCAAAGGCTTATCCTTCCTGCCCAGTCCTACCGATTCATGAAAGCACATTGGCAGCTGGAGTAATGTCACTTAAATCCCAAGATTAGTTTCACACTTAAAGATGTACTGAAGTGCTTTTCTGGACCTGGGCCAGATGCTCAGCATCTTCCAGGATCAAGTTCATATTTATGAGTGCTTCATAAGTGAGGAAAATCATAAAATTGAATGGCTTTGTTCTCATAAAAAGGGAAATATAAAGCCCTCAATGCAAAGTAACTGTGTGTTAAGCACTCATAGAACATTTTTGCCTTTGTTAATTAAGCAAAAATTTCATATGGGTGGGGCATTTCCTGGCAGCTGATGTTGAGGCGAGAGCTGTCAGTTTTAATTGCCACTTATATCCAGGGCATTTCATTGAACAAACAGGTGGAGCATATCCACTTTGAATGTATGCAAACAGCTTGCCTTATCATGGAGAGGAGAATGAGTTTTCTGATTGATTAGTTGCTTTTTATTCCAAGCAGGTTGTGGCCATTTGCAGTAACTGCAGATTTTCTGCATTGAATGTTAACGTAATCTGCATAGAAAACAAATTCAAAGAGAACACTTAGATTTTAAAATCTGTACTAACGTGAAAGAAAAAACAACCAAGCAAGCATATTGAATTTCTAACTCCTAGAAATGGAAATTTTTAATTGAATAATGTGGCTGAAAAGGAAAATAATCTATCTAAATGTGACAAGGCTCACTAGCTCTGAACCAGCTGCTATTTCTAGGCTGACGCTTTGTAGGATATAACATTTAGCTAGGAATCAGATATTAAAGTACATTAAACCAGTTACCGAGCTACATTCTGTGATTTGGAAAACAACTTAGTGGTTTAAAAATTTTTAACACAGAGAGAAAGGGAAAATGCATTTGTGAAATGTGTTCCATTTTATTCTAATAAGAAGAGGTTAGCATTTAAGAAAGATTTCTTTCCTCTGAATCTGCCAAGATTTAGTCTATTTATTCCAAGACAGTCTATTTATTTCAGGTAGCACATAGCAGTCAGCTGTCAGTGTGATAGGCACAGCATAACTCAATACATCTTGAAAAAGTATTCTGACTTACATTTTCCTAAAATCTAACTGCACTTTGTAACTGTAGGCTAGAAAACAGAGTAATACAATTACAGCAGCATTTTACAAAAGTGGTCACAGTGATAGTCTACGATTACCAGTAGAAAACATATCCTTATTTAGTACTGTGTCTCTCAGATGAGTATTAAAATTAACTTTCTTCCATTATATGTCCTCCTTAAAGAGTTATTAAAATAGTTTTGTAGTATATTTTGTAGTATATTTTAATGGGTTTTTTTTCTCAGTGCAACCTTTTTCTTTAGAGCCCATATTTGAAGGTGACTATGGCAGTTTTCAGTGAGAAAATAAAAACAGATCAAGAGGAACTACTCTTAGGACACAGTGAGTAAATCATGAAAAAATAGAAAGAGATGAGCATACCTGTATATTAATTTTATACAGAAAGTTAAAATATTAAAAAACATTTGATAAATTGCAAGCTTTGAAAACTATCTAACATTTTTCACTTCAAAGTATCTGCACTCATTAAGGTAATGGTTAATTTTTCATTAAGAAAATAAATATTGAGATCTTTAAAACTATTTCTGCTCCTTGGGACATAAATCTCTTCTTCAGGAAACTTTATTTTATTTATTCTGTTTATTTAAAAATAAAGGAGTCAATTTTCAGTCATTAATTTTAGCTTAAAACTGTAAAACATTATATAGTTTTTTAGTCTTGGTGCTCTGTGTGGATGCACAACACAAGAAACAATTTGAAATTAGTACAAATGTGGTACAAATAAAGCCAGCTATTAGTGAATGCCAGAAATGGTGTTTTAAATCATGAGCATTATTGAAGTTCATATTAGTGTTATGATGATTTTGCTGATATTGTATTTAAAGAATGGTTTCCACAGAATGAGATTGGGATAAAGATGCTACTGTAGTGTAGCAAGGCCATTTGACGAAAAAGTTTTTTGTTAGCTAAAACTCAGCTGTTTAAAAGAATATCACTGCCATAAAGAGAAGCTGAATGATCTAATTTCTTCACACAAATTGACTATGCCTGATATAAGTCAGTCCTTCCAGAGCTTAAAAGGAAGTGGTGACCATAACAGGGTAGAAAATTTAACAATGGAAATATGGGACAGAATAATCAATTTCTGCAAAAAGTATCTCACAGTAAAAGTTTTATGTATCTTTTTTCCTTTAAAAGACTTAGCTTAAGGTGTTAGCTTATGTTACCAGTCTAAAAATTAACTGATTCATCTAAGAAATTGTTTGTCCAGAACATGGGAGAAAAATGAACTGGTGAGACTCATAACACTGCCTGTACAATTTCCACTGAGATGAAGTGGTCCGGCTAATCAGTTGAGATGATTAGAAAAGGCCTTTTAAAACTTCATTTACAGTCAATATCTAATAAGATTTCAAAGTTGGTGACTTGATCAAATATTCATCTCTAGAGGTGTTGAAAGCCAGGCTGGATGTAGCTTTAAATAACCTGTTCTAGTGAAAGGTGTCCCTGCTCATGGAGGGCTGCTGAAACCAGATGATTTTAAAGGTCTCTTCCAACCCAGACCATTCAATGATTCAGTGTATTATTTCAAGTCAATCTCACCCCTGTTTTCACCCCTTGTACTTTAAAGTCTTCTCTTTATCACATATTTAAAGCGAGACTATAATGAGTTCTGGATTGCGAAGTGAAGGTGACAGACCTGTACCTAGAAAAAGTCTCTGCCTGTTGGCTGGCTCACACAGATGACTTCTCGTTTCACTCAGATTTGCCCCTGTACCTAAATGATATTGCATTAAGTGTTTAAGTCCTCAAGTTTAAATTATATTGCTGAGTATTTAAGTTCTTTTCATCAAGAATAGCTGGTTTTTTTCTTCCTTCCATGACCTCTTCTAGCTATGGGTTAAGTTTTTCTTAGCTTTATTTCATTACTGGCAGCATAGAAGTCTTGTAACAGGCAATATGTAAGTCGACCATGACCTTCCTTTAATGCTTCAGCTTAAGGTTCTACTCTTTTTCAGGTTTCAAGCATTTGTCTCTTTCTGTGGCATTAATATGTAATGCTTTCATCCAAAATTTATCCTTCTTTAAAGCCTGCCCTTATAGTTCTCTTTACAGGAGTACTAGGTGCTTGTAGGTCTACTTACTTTTTCATATTTTGGACACTTCTCAGAGTAGCTTCTCTCTATTGACTATATAGGAACTAGCTTCAGGCAACAGCCTTAACTTTTTGAACGTTAACCTTTTCTAGCTTTTCTTTTTGGAAAGCTTAAGTTTGGGTTTTTTTCCCCCTTTTATTTCTTTCTTGTTTATCTTTCTTTTTCCAATTATTAGTGCACTTTTTTCTCAACAAGGTCTTTTTGCTACACTGTTCTAGATAATTGTTTTGAAAGGAATTTAGGAGCTTTATTTCCTGATGCTTTCCTGCCAGATACTTGGTGTATGTTACCTTTTGCTTTTGCAGCACTGCATTTAACAGCTGTCTAAGGAAGTACAACCAAGTGCAAGAAGACAAAGAGCAATAAAATTCTTGAGAATGCTTTTACTTGAAATGATGTTGCCATGGAGTTGGATGGATATTACTTCTAATGATAAAGTATTTTGAGAAGAGTTTTTATCATATAATTTTTTAGAAACATTCACCAGAGAATGCTTAAAACTAGGTCTTTCAGTAATGGAGGAATGTCTGCTAGGAGATTAAAATTATAATACTTGTTAAGGAATAAGATGGGGACGCATTTCAACCACACCAATATTAATATATACATATGTAAAAGTTGATTTAATGACATTTTGCTATGCTTATTTAGTTAGAGCACCATGAATTTTTAGGCAAATAAAGTAATTTTTACCCTATTATTTTTATTACTTTTTATTGTTATAGTTTCAGGCATGTCCTTCTGATTATGCTTATTCTTACTATTACTGCAAACATATGCCTCACAAATCATGCTCAAAAAAAAACCAAAACACCTATGATATAATTAAAAATCTGTCAAAACAAGAAAAAAGTCATTAAATTTGATATCACATTTCTGAGGCTCTGTAAAACAATTTCTTTTTACTGCTTGGTAGTTTTCAGCTTCATGTTTCTTTTTAGATTATTACAATAAAGTGATTTATGGGAATTTTAGTGCTTATAAATATAGCAAATATTATCTACATTATCAGTAGTCTGCAGCATCATCTATTTATTTGTAGGGTTGTTCAACTGTGGTATGTAAGAATGACAATAGAATCCTAATGCAATTAAAAAGCAATTATTTTCTGTGGAATTTCAGCTAATATGTTTTTACTTGGACTATGGACTTTTAATTTGGAAGATTTCAATGAAATTAATTCACTCATTCTAAGGCAACGAAAGGAAAGCTTTAATTCTGCTAAGAAACTCTAGGAACTTCTCTGGGCAGAGAATAATTTTTTATAAAAACAATATCAGGTGTTTGATAGGATTTAGTACAGAATATATTACGTGTTACAGAAGAAAGGAAATGGTAAGATAGAAGTGAGAATTGTAACTGGGCTAGGGGATATTAATTCAGCTGGGAGACAGATGGATCCATGAGGAGGGGAAGCATAAAGACTGAAATGTTCACAGACACTGAATGAAGGACTGTGCCCAGATAAATAAGAGCACAGGCTAAACAGCCTGGGGAAGCCCTGGCATGAGTTGTTTTGCTTATATGTTGCATACAAAGAGAAAATAAAAAACTAGTTTGATGAGAAATAGAGAGCAAGAAGAAATCATTCTGTCTGAACAGGGAAGGAGGAGTTTGAGCAGAGAAGGCAGAGAAACACTAGTAAAGAAAGGTGAGCAAGCAAGAAGGTGAAGGTGAGCGAATTAATAGGGATTGAGTGAATTGGATATGAAATGAGTAGCCTGAAGAAATGAATACTGTAATACACACTCATATTAGGTAAGGTTATAATAAATAAGGTGTAGAGTAGTAAGGGGATTTAGTATAATTTCTGGCAGCATACTAAAGCAAAGTGAGATACTAATCATTTGGAAAAGGAAGAACAGGATGTGCTCTGTGCTGGAAGCTTCAACATCAGGTAACTGAAGTGTGAGATTAGGATGAGGATCAGGATGGGATGAAAGTCAAAGTAAGATTGACTGCAGGGTATGAAGAGAGTGTGTTTGGTCCAGGCATTCATCAGAGTTAGTGCTTTTGAAACATTGCTACTGGGGAATAAAAGACATCAGAAAGCAGGTATAGACAATAGATGTTTCTAAGACAAGATTTGGTAATACATAGTAAATTAGGAGGTGATCAAGATGGAGAAAAAAACCCCAACCCCATAGATAACTCCCCCAACAACCTGTCTAGAAAGCTACAGCTCTGTGTATAGTTTCTTGAGTTTGATTTTCTGTCAAGAATTCTAGTTGCATGATACCATCTCATAGCTCACCAATGAATTCCAAAACTTCCTAACTTAGAAACAATATTCTGAAAGCACTTCCAATATTATGTTAAAATGTTTTTATATGAACAGCATTTAAAGCAGATATATTTCGCTAACACTAATAGTAGCCAGAATTGACTAGGCTTTGTTCCGTTATCTAGGAAGATTTAATCTTCTGATAGAGCTCTCATAATTCAAAGCTTTAGTCCTGTGAACAGCTCTTCTGGGATTTTTCTAGTTTAAAGACTGAGGGGTCTACTGCTTCCTACAATTGTTAAAGAGCATAAGATATATAGTTGGAGATCACCTTCCTAACAGCACCAGTCTAAGCCTCTAATAGAGCTATTCTGAAGCAGCAACTTCAGAAACAGTTGGGTCAGCATGGTTCCTTGGGGAATCACATAGATTTCTGGATGCCCAAAAGAAAAATTGCTAGTAATACTAGCTGGCAGTGCTTAGCAGAGCTGAGCTGTGAAGCAATTCAACTGTACTGAGCCACAGTGATGCAGTAAGACTGGCTGACTTTGTCAATTCTCCTCACCAGGTTAGTTCTGTCTCTTGAAACCAGAAATTAACATTCATATTGAAATAAGTTAAATGTGAAGAACTTAGCATTAAACATTCACTTCTCTAAATGTATAGCTTTTTGTTTCGTTATTTTTTTCCCCTGAGCAAACTGTGATCTATTTTGAGGAGGGAGAAATAAGTTTCACTAGTGCCATTTTCTTTTCTATGTTGGCATATCCTTTTCTCCATGGTGTTTGATTAAAAAAAAAAAAAAAANAAAGTGAACAACAAAATCCATTCTTCATCCAGAAGGAACAAACCACCATTGGCCAATATTCCAAGCCATCAGAAAAAAAAAACCGGCTAGGATCCTTCTCAGTACTTAAAATTTATCTAAGTCCCAGACAATATTTGGTCTCATATAGACCTGTAGACCTTGAATTAAGCCAAAATTCAGAAATCTCAAGTCCTAACCTGAAATTCTCACATGTTCTTGTGCCTTGGTTTGCTTTGAGGTTTTTTGCTTATAAACCCAGAAAAACAAAGCAATGTGTTGTCTTTGACTGATTAAATAGAATGGTAAGAAAAATAACCTTTTCAGCATTAGGTGAGAAAATGAGTGAAATCTGTCTCTTATCATTAAGCCAGGTAAGTGCTACTTGCCTGTGGAATCCTGTGAGTAGCTCATACCTAGATAGAGAACAGTCAGTCCAAGATGAAAGTGGGGACCAAAACCTTATGAGTGCATTTGAGGCTTCAGAGAAGGGTTTCCTAATGTCAAAGAAAATTATCAAACAAGACTAACAATTTGATTGTGGGGAGACACAAGATACAATTTAAAAATCCAAAATAATTTTGTTAAATAGCATTTCAGCATGACTTCAATATAAACATGAAACAAAAGAAATAGCACAAGCCATTACGGGTTTCTAGTGTATTGCAGAGTATCTTTTCTCTTATTTATATTATACTTTTTAATGATTACATGTCTTTTGAGAAGGAACCTAGAAACCCAATGACATTTTAAGTGCTAATTGTTTACAAAAGTGAGAAATAAAGGCAGGAAGGGTAGAGACTTTGCACATTGCTGCACCTATATTTTCTTTGTAGTCAAAGTACCATCAAAGTACAGACAATCCCACAGCTGTCTTTTAACTGAATACTACAAGTTATTTTCTAAAAATTTTCTGTTAACCTCTTCTAATGAATCAAATTGCCTTTTGAGATTGATTATTTGAAAAATGCTCCGAGTTATTCTGAACCTGTAAATGTTTTAAATACTCCTATTAATCTGAAGAGATTAGCAAAAAACCCCAAACCCCACTTCTTTGGAAGTTTCAAGACTTATTTTTATTAATCAAGAACTAAGCACATCATAAAAGCAAATCCTGCAATAGTCAAATTCTTCTTTAGTCACCTGTGTTATCAGGAAGATGACTGGTTTCTATCACAAAGCCAATGATTTGACATGATACCACCAGTGTTCATAACTGCAGAGAATTACCTGACTATTTTTCCTTAGAAGAGGTTTAGGACTGAAACAAGAGTGGCACACACTTGACTTAGGTAAGTTTTTCAAGTTATGTGGATGCCTAACAATGTAGAAACTTTCAAAAAAACTTCAAAATAATCAGCATTTGGGAAGCTGCAGCTATATACAAAGATGCTATTATTCTTATTAATATTACTTCACATATCAAAAGTATCAAAAGAAATTATCTATAATTTTTTTGGCTGTTACAATCACCAAAGTCTCCACTTACCAACACAACTTCAGTTCTCACCAGCTGATTTAGCTGTTTGAAATATTTGTACCAAGGGCAGATGCAGTACTTGGTCAACCTCAAAAACAACAAGTTTCAGAAGTCTGTGCTACCAAACTAATTAAAACATTGGTTTAGTGGTTTTAATCAGAAATTACGAGTAGGTCAAGGATTTTTAATGTACTAATGACTAGGTTGTTCAGATTATAGTATTTTCTAAATAGATACTTAAGAAAGTCAATAAGAAGGCAGCCTTTTAAGATTTCTTTTGGCTAAGAGACTACTTCTTAATCATGCTCCTGACTTGAGATACTTTGGCTCGTATTCACTAGAATTTCCAAGTAAGATAAAAATCTAAAGCTTTCATAATCTGCACTTGACAGAAAGAGAAATAAATATGGAAGTGCACCAAAATGAGCAGATGGGAGAAACCCATGCCATAATTCCCCCTCTCCTGGGTTCACTTGTAGCTATTTTACTTTTATCTCCTTCCTGAGATTTTACTGATTAGAATAGATTTAGTTTCTCCATTCTAGAAGTTGCAAATATTTACTTGTTCAGTTTAAAGTAAAACATTAAATAAAAAAAAATAAAAAAAATCTGGGAGTGATGTTTCTTTTATCTCCTTCCTGAGATTTTACTGATTAGAATAGATTTAGTTTCTCCATTCTAGAAGTTGCAAATATTTACTTGTTCAGTTTAAAGTAAAACATTAAATAAAAAAAAATTAAAAAAATCTGGGAGTGATGTTTCAGCAGAATCCAGATTATACTGTTTTGCACCAAAAAGCCCTAGACAACCACAGCAGCAGCAACTCCAGCCACCCAGTGTTTCCATTTGCTGAGATCTGCAAGGAAAGCTATGCAACTTTTATGATAGATTTGTGAGATTTCATTTAGATTGGTCATGAAATTAATATTTCTAAACCTTATACCATCTGTAAAGTACTGCATTTGTTCTAGTTTTATACAGAGCAAATAATTTCCTTTTTGTACAGTTATAACCCACCAGAGTGATTCTATAGATGAATACAGAATATTTAGCTAAAGTATAACAAACTTTGTCTTTTGAAAGGTTTGACACTGAAAACAGACGCACTTAGTCTATGAGAGGTGATTAATTAAGGCTTCTTTTAAAAAGTGAGCAGTTACAGGCACGTTGACCTCCACTGTTGATTTCAATGTAATTGCATTTCTACACCTGAAGTGTTACAGTCTGCATTCTGAGAGAACACTGCCAGAGAGAAACTGAAGGCAATTTCACATATGCCCTGTCAAAACTCCTGTGGGTTTGGTTTCTTGATGCTACAGGGGACAACTTGCACATCCATTTGTTTCATCAGTTCTTTCTCAGTCATTGCATGAGCTAGTGGTTTTCATCTATGGGCAGAGACTTGTCTGTTAATCTGATTTAAAGTGGACATCTGCAAATCGAAGGATCTGATCTAGAGAGAAGTTATAAAATCAATTCAGTACACAACCTATGAAATTCCTAAGCATTCACATTTCAGCTCCTCTCCCCTTTGTGCTGTATTTCATTTAACCAGCACAAACACTTCTTATGCTAGGCAGAGAGAAAATTGGGAAAAAAGAGCCTGAAATTCTTAGTTATGACAGCATGGAGGTTGCACACTGTTCCATGCCCACTGTTTTTCATGTTTATCAGTAAACTCAATGGTTTCTTATTCCCCACCATATGTTTTTTAGTAAATTATTCTCTTTCCATTCATCCTTAAACTACTAACTCCTTAGGACACTCAAAAGCCTTTGAATTTCTTCTTCTGCATTGTTTAATCTATAAGCTGTTTTTAATGTGTTATGTTACACCACTGTAATGTGGTGTAACAAATTTTCAGATGAGTTACACATCATATTACATTGAGTATCTAAATGCAATCTTCTCTACAAAAAGAACACAAAAAGATATGCTTTCTTTAATGAGGAATTTAGAAATCAATCTCAAGCTTTCTTATGTTATTTAGGGGTTGGGAAACAAAAAAAGAGTTATTTGTCAAATATAGTTAATAAACTTTTTTATCCATATACCTGATTAAAATGCTGGTGATTATAGAAATTACAATACTGGAGCTAAGAAGGCCAGAAAAATAACATTCTGTCTTATCCCTCAGTGGCCTCATTTTATGTTCTGGCATGTGTCTTTGTGCAGTGTCAAAATCTCAGCTTGCTGCTTGCAGGCTGATGGTAGTTTCTACATCTTCAGTTATGTCAAATGTAGGGAAAAAAGAAGAAACTCTTTGAAAACGTCAGCTAGTCATAAGATTAGATCTACAGCAAGACTCCGCAAAGACAGAAGCTTTTTAAATTTCAGTCCAACTCACAAAAGTTATCACCGTACCTTGAGAAAAAGTACTGTTACTTTGGGTTATCCATACATACACGTTCAAGTGTCAGAAGGGCATTTCTTTGTCAGAGTCGATGTTATTGCATTCAAACAGATTCTGTCTCAAGGAACATCACTAAGGACATGTCTAGCAGACAGTAACACATTGTAAAAACTTCGAAAAAAGGAGAAGCACTGTGATGTGAATTCTAATCTCTACTATTGCAATACATCTTTGTACATATGTAAAATAGCCAAGATCAAGATTACTGGCTGTGGCTTACATTGTCTTGTCATTTTTATGACAGAGACACCTAAAGCAAGCAGATGATTGAGGTGAAAAGTGTGGTTTTAACTAGATTCATTCTAACATTGCCATATATTCTTTTGGGGACTTAATAAAAACAGCAGTTACAAGACTGAACTGCAGGATACATAACTTAGAACAACTTTGGCCTGTTTAATTTTACTTCTGAAGGTGCAGAAAGTATTTCTTTAATTATCATTATCTCCTGTAGTTTTCTGTTTCTTGTTAGTTTATAAATCCTTCCACATGGATTTCTTAAATGTAAAAACTGAGCAGACAAGTCCACTGAAAATTACACATTTTCCTTGCAAAAAGGTTTCTTCTTTTCCCAAAATACTTTCAAGATTTCATCACTGTGGGAAACCTATAGGTGTGTTATTTAAGCTTCTGTATGCTTGGTTTTACTCTTTTTCCCCTTTGTTGGCATCACCTCCCTAATTTTCAGTGTCTTTTCAAAACACACTTCTTTACTGTCCACTCACCCCATTATAAATATCACCATATCAATATGGGTGATTGATAAATGTGTACATGAATCTCTAAGCATGCCATCAGAGTGGCCAGCTTTGGGAACACACATTATGACTTGCTCTAAGGTCAATAAGCAGTAAAGACTTCTGAGCCTTCTCCACCTCAGATTAGAATCAATTTCTTGACTAAATAAATACACAGCCAAACTGCAGCTGACAGAAGTAGTAAAATGTGAGAGTGAAGGTCAGCACTCCAGATAAAATCTTTTACATGGACAGATCTCATCAGGAAATAACCAACTATGACAGATAAGGTGGCCTTAGCAGGAGCACTGGCAGTGAGTGATTCCTGTGTCAAAGCCTACACCTGCCAGGAGGAGAAAATCAAAGTGGGGTTTCCGCAAAATTGTGCTAATTGAAACAGGCATTGGTAAGGAAGAAGCAAAAGACTTGTTCCTCTTGAAATGCAAGGTCAAACAACGAAAATTTGTTAGCTATAGAACTTGTTCGGAAAACTGAAACAAAATGTCCTGCAGTAACTTCTAGCAATAATTTAAAACTATGTAAAAAACAGTCAAATTTGAAAACAGTAAAATGTTAAACTTGAAATAAACTTGGCAGTGATAAAGGAATTGAATTTTCCTTCATAGGCAGGAACAATTAGCATATTTAGACAGAATATCCGAGTCCAATAGTTTATCTACTTTCAAACACATTTTCTTTCCACCTTAGAAAAATACTTTTTTTAATAATCTTGATTTTATTTCATTGTCAATTTTACAAACCTTATCATATGCTCCTTCTGGTGGTATAGGAAGGCCTTCTTCTGACAGTTTTTCCAGAAAAGCACTTAGTTTTTCTGACACATTAAGAATCAGGGAGCTCCCAGCTCTAGCTTCTGTTGGAACTGAATAAAAATTTCATCCCGGTGGAATACAATTTCTCAACAAAGCAGCCTATGAAATCTACAGAACTTTTTTTTTAAATGATAACTTTTTATGATCTCTGACACTTTATTAAAAAAATGTTAGTCAAAAGAATAAACACATATTCGTATTTCTACAGTGTAGAAAAACAAACAGTAAAATTTCCTACTATAACTATCCAATCAAAAAAACATGTTTGACAGAAGACTCCATTCTATTTTTGACTCTTCCTTCTGTTCTTAAATAATTAGGATTTTAGGCATTATAAAAATTATGGGAAATTATTTTAAAATCAGAAATATATTTGGATTATATTTATATATAAACATATATATCAGCAGCAGATTGTTAGACTCTTAAGCTTTTATCCTAGGAAATAACATTCTACCACAGGAGGCAGCCCTCCATGATCATGTCCAAGATGAAGAGTAAATCTTTTTTTGTTAAAAACAATGTAACCTAAAGTTCATAATATCTCATCTGCATCTTATAAATACCACTACTTAAACTTTTCTTTCTCACTGTGCGTAGTTCTCTTTTCTTTCTAATTTCACTTATTTGTGGGTGTTAAGATTTCTTAATATCCTTAAGCTTTTTTAAAAATTTACCTCACTCTTTCTTGCATGACTTTCTAATGATTTTTGAAATTATCAGTCCTTTCAAAGTCCATTAGGTACATCAAGTTGCTTAAATGAATTCCTATTAATGAATATTTAACAATTTTTGCCCCTTTGACCTTTTCTTTTTTAAAATTAATTCTTTTTGCAGAGAAGAACTTCAGGTTCCTTACAAAGGCTCTATCTTATAACTACAAGAATTAGATGGAAAATGATTCTGTGGAACTAAAGTTTTTTAAAGCAAACATTCATACAAACAATGTATTAAAATTACAACATAGGAAAGATTCTACTACTTAGCTTTGGCTTTCAGACAGGTTGACCACACCTCATAAATCAAGAATTTTTTTTTTCATTGTGTTTATTTCCAAATGCAGGTCACAGCTGCAAGTTCAGAAGCACAAATGCAGGTTCAGAAGGAAAGACATGATCTGATCACTTAATGATTCTGTGATAGGTTTGACTAAATACATCCCTCTGGACGGTGCTCCAGTCTTTCCTTTGGATTTATAACTTACAGAAACAGTACACTAAAATCTTTTTCCTTAGTCAATTAAAATGTTTAGAATCCAACCAGAATTGCCTTTGTTTCTCCTCAGGAGATCTTTTCCTAAAGTTACTCCCCCATCAGAGTGGATTTTCTCAGAAGCATCTTCTATTTTCACCTTGAAAGGATCAAAAAGATTTCTCTTGAAAACCCCAACATCAGACATTATCATATAAAAGACCAGTCTCATTTTCCCCCCAAGGATGTTTAACTCCTTTGGCACAGTTTTTATGTTCATCTTTCCAACCCATCCGCAGCTTGTCCACAGCTTTGCCTCATCTTCCAAACCATCCTAAGCACTTGGGCTATTCTGGCTCTTTATAAATCACTTAGCTGGAACAGTCTGTATCCTGGCTAATCCTCCTAAGAGTCTCACCCAAACATATTAATCATAATAATATAGCAGCTATCCTTGCTACTTTCTGTTGCTTTGTTTACCAGAGAGACAATCAAAGGAGTAAGACCCTTCTCTTCCCAGAATCTGTCATTGTAGAGATGGACACGACACTCAGAGTACTTCAGTAAAACTTCAGAAGGCTTCAAGCATCAGTATCTTGTTATCTGGAAGTCTTTCATACCTTTTCTGTGTAGCCTCCCATAGACAGCTCCATGCAGCTCTGGCTCTTTCTCTCCTTCCTCTCTCTTCCTTCTGCAGTTCCAGCTGGCTCCTTCCTGTTCCCCGCACAGCCACCTAACCCTATCTGTCCCTTACACAACATCTCACCCTCTCTGTCCCTGGCACGACCTCCTGTCCCTCCCTCCTCACAGCACGGCCAGCAGACCCCTACCAGCCAACTCACTCATGTCACACCCATAGCTGCGAGGGCAAGGCTGTTCCCACTCTTGAGTAATTGACACATATGCAATATATCAGGGGCAAGATTGCCTTCAGCACTAGCTCTGTCTTCCCACAAGAATCTTTTGCTATGAGTCATTTGTTCTGGACATGAGAGACCTTAGAGTCTTTATAGTTGCATAAGTGAGACATGACTAGTCTGCATGCCCTTCTCTCATGCTTTTTCCTAGGCCTAATTTTTAAGGCTATGCAGAGGCTGTTTTGTTTGAGAATGCCGGGTCTAAATGACATAAAACTGACCAACACCAAGTTACAAATAAAAACAGGACTTTGTCATTGTAATCCTGAGCATCGTGGGCCCCTACAAATGGACAGCTATCTCTGAGAAAGCCTCTGGAAATGCTGATATGCTTATTTGTGTTACAGAAAGGATAGAAGCAAGAAAGGTACCTGGATTGGTAATCAACACAATCAGCACTGACTACAGTCAGTCTGTAGGAAATACCAGTGTAAAGATGTGAGTGAATCCCTGTTCTTCACTACAAGGGGGTGAGTAATTCTATGTAGAGCCTAAAGACACATGTATTGCTCAGAAAGCAGCTGCCTTATGCCTTTTCTGAAAGTGATGGTGGTGCTTTTACTGCTTAGTGTCACCTTTGTCTTAGGTGATTAGGATATTTGGCTGTGAAGGATGTCCTGAATATCAAGACCTTTTATCTTCATATATGAATTGAATGTCTGATGAGTCTCTCTTGTTTCTTTTTATTTCCCATGACTCAGGCAATCCGGGCTACCCACTTTTCAATCTTCAAACTGAAAAACAGGATGGCTTACATCTTAGGAACCTCTTACCATGATCCTGCCATTAGGATTTTCACTGAAAATGCAAAAACAAAGTTTGACAGGCTGCTGAAGTTACAAGATCAAGCTTTTTTCATAGAACTTTGAGTCACTTCCTGTATTGTATGTCAATTATGCTTCAAGGACATTGTGACAATTAAGATTCTGGATATAATTAAGCATGTAAATTATCTGCTTCTGGTTTTTAAAGAGAATCAGACAACCATAGTCTGTCTTTTCAACCAGCTTTCTCTAGGCAAGAACATTTCTAGCTGAGTATATAAAGCTCTGTTATTGTTCATAAAGAAATTTCCTTTGTTTTCCTCCCCTTCTTAAATGCTGTTATTCCATAGTCTCTCTTGCACCGGAAAGAGCTTAAGAGGAGATAGGGCCTGGAGTTTTTGCCTTCCCTAAATTTATATCTCTAAATTACTCTTCTAGTGAGCTTTGACTTAGGAAAGAATTACATTTGGGAAAACAAATCCACTGACAACTGACAGATAAATCGGCAAAATAAAAGAAGACAATGTCCTAGTACTCCTCACAAAATATAATCGGAATAAATTAGTCAAACAGTCTTCTGTTTGTAGCCATTTCATGATCATAAGAAAAGAGGGGAAAAAAAGGAGAAAGGTAAAACATAATATGGTTATGACATCTGAGGAAAATTATATGCTTATTCACATTAGTGTGTTATTATGCAAACATTTTGGAAACATGCTTCTGAAATATAACAAATGAATGTCATATATGCTAAGGCAGGTTTTTTTATTTTGCAGCATGATAAAATTGCTTAAGAGATGTAGGCGTGTATAACAGATGTTGCTGTGCACTCCTTCATTTATATCATGGGCAAATTCCCTAAGCAAGGCACATATGTGTTATATCCAGTGGAGAGGAAAATACCCCTGTAGCCGGTAGGGATGAAAACAGATTTAAGTGAAATTAGCATTTTTACTTTTTCATTTCAGATTTTTAGTGTTACATAGTTGCCAGAATCACTGATATTATGAGGTCTTGATATTAGAAAAACATACCTAAATATATATTCGAATCTTTTGATGGTATTGCTCTATTCTACTGTATTTTTGATTATATTAAGTGCAACTAATCTTCATATAAACTGTTTTGGCATAATCTCACTTTTGATAGTGACTTGTAAGTTTCCTCTTCCCTTCAGTGCTTAACATTATTAATTGCTAGTTAGTGGAATACATAACATCTGTCAAAATAAGACTTTCACTACATTTTCTCTTCCCTGTCCATTTGAGGAGAGGAGTGACAGAGCAGCTTTGGTGGGCAACAGTCACTCAGCCAAGGCCAGCTCACCACAGTCAGGTACTCATTCTTAAATCTATATCATTCCACTCTGAAATATATTCATACCAATTAACCGCCTTGAGCCAACCAGTGATGGCTTCCTCACATGGCTGATTACAGATATTTTATGGATATATATGCCATGAGAAGCATAGCTATATTTTGCTATTACATTAGTGAAACCTTTCCCATCTACATCACAGAGTCTGCTTTTCAGACTTCAAGAATATTCCTCATTCCAGCGAAGGTCTTTTGGTCACAGTAGGTGTCCACAGCATCATTAGTCTTCCTGAGTGAAATGGTTCTCAGAAAAAAATTTAAAAAATATTCCAGTATACCATAGCAGAAGACAAAGGGTTGAGGTAAAATAAAAACAACACAAAACAAAACAAAAAAAATCCCAGAAAAATAATTTCTTTAAATAGTATTTTTATTCTTCAAAACTTTTAGAACCTGGGAAGGGGGATGTTATTTTGCTGGAAATGACAACAGAAAAAAATTTTCAGGTTATCCTTTTACTCGGATTTATAATCCATCTGGAGAAGGCTTAACACGCTTTGAAGAGAGTTCATTTTAGTTGAGAGCCTTTGTAAGTCAGCCCTGGCTGAAAATACTTGAACAAGCCTGGCCAGAGCTTGTTCTCAGAGCTGGATGTAAAGCAAACACAATTTCATCTTCACCTGCACTATCCATCCCATGAACCAATCAACAACAAGGTGAGAGATGAAATTAGAATTCAGGTCCACTTCCAGAGTCTCTTTCCCTGAGCATCAACCTCCAACTCTTTGATGCTATACATAAGCCTCAGCATAGGGTAGCAGCAGTGAACCTGTTGTGGTGGCTTATGACAAATTGAACAGCTTGGATATGCTTTCAGAATGGGAACTTCTTTTTATAACTGTTCCTTCTTTTTCACCTCTACTGTGGCAGCACGGAGTGAACCTTTGCATAAGAAATCACATAATTTCAGTAAACCTACAATTTTTTATACAATCTTTATACTCAGTACTTATTTTAGTCTTGGTAACTAACATTGTTGTTATTGATTTCTAGGACTGGAAAGCTATTAGGTGCTTTTTGTTTGTTTTGATGTCTTTTTTTTTCCCCACAGACCCACTGGGAACACTGTATTTTACCATCTACGTTCTCTTCCATGTACAACTATATCTTATAGATTTCTGTAAAGAATTACTTTCTACACTTTGGGGGAAAGATAGGTCACATGCACTTCAGCTAAACAAGAACTTAGAAAAAGACATTTTGTAGGGTCAGAAAAGAAAACATTGTAATCAGCGTACTACTGCTGTTGCTGTACCTCTGACCTCTGTCAAACTTTCAGCATCCAACTGAAAACTCTGCATCCTAAAATATTTATTCTCCACACTGACGTTGTTCTCATTTAACTATTGAAATTTATTTTTTTTAACCAGAAGTGTGAGAAAAATTATATTTAATGCATTTATGTGCAACACATTCTAAGTAACATTTTGAAAATGTAATGTCAGCTAGACTCAAAGCCCCCTTATTTATGAACTAACCCATGTCAGTAAACTTTATTCAGAATTGTCTGAACTGTGAGCATTAAAAAAGCCAGCACCGGAGGCAAGCAGATCAGGAGGAGAAGCATGTATATGTATCTACAGTGCTACAATACAACTGAGTCACTTTTAATCATAGAATCATAGAACTGTAGAAAAAGAATGATTTGGTTTAGAAGGTACCTTCATGATCATCTAGATCAAACTCCCCTGATGCAGAACTGGTCTACCAGACCAGGTTGCTCAGAGCTCCATCCAGCCTGGCTTTAAACATTCCCAGTGATGGCATCTACTGTGGGTAACCTGGTCCAGTGTCTCATCCTCCTCAGAGTGAAAAAATCCTTTCTAATATCTAATCTAAACTTATCCTCTTTCATTTTGAAGCTGTTCCCCCTTGTCCTGTTACTACACACTCTTGCAAAAATCTCTCTCTATCTTTCTTGTAGCCTTCCTTCAGGTACTGGAAGGTCCCAATTAGGTCATCCCTAAGCCTTCTCTTTTTCAGGCTGAACAAATCCAATTCTCTCAGCCTTTCCTTTAAATATATTTTAAGTCCAGGATTCCCATATTGTAAGCTATGTGCAGAATTGCTCTTCCCTACTGATGACTGGCTGCTCTATTAGCAGTAGGTATGCTTCTGCAGAAAGCACTTACAAATGCTGATGAAGCAGTTGCTGTACCCTTTGCTACAACTGGAACATTTCTGAGAAGGAGACCTGTCCCTGCAGCTGCTGTAATAAATCATCTGTTCGTGATGACATATTAGCTATATTTGCATTTATCAGCATCAAAGATCTTTTCATTATGTTCATAGTACCAATGCTAAATTACATTTTTCATCTGCTATTATATAGATTTAGTTTTGCATCAACATTTAAAATTCTTCAAAGTGGAAGAAGGTGTTTAAACTGTCATCATCACAAGTAAACCTATCATCCAACAGGAAGCCTGCAGTAAAGGTGCAGTATGACATAATTATTTCAAGAAAACTCCTCAAAAAACCCAACATACATTCTTATCTGAAAGTTATTCCTGTCTTGAAGAAAAGCTTACCTGCTTGGATAAACTTTGGAACCTCTCTGGACAAGATAAGTCTTCAAAATTATTTCATCTAAAATCTACCCTTTACTATACAAGCTTTCAAAAGGCTGTCAAAATTTATAGCTCATAGAAATAGGACATAGCATGACTTCTATTAACATATCCAGCAGAGAGCAAATTGAGTGACCCAAACACCATCACGGGGGCAGACTGAAATGCTTTCTGGTTCTCTGTATTTTGATAGGGAAAAAATAATAAAGTGTTCTATATCGCTCTTGGTCATCTTCATCTTTCCTGAGGAAAATGGTATCTATTGGTGAAACCTGATTGCATTTATACTTCCTTGGAGAGAAGGAAGAAGAGTGTTAATGACACCACTGTCATTCAATCCTAATCTCCAGATTCATGTTAATCTACCTTTTCTGTGGTACAGTAGTTGCCATGGTAAAGCTTTTCTGAAACTCTGTTACCCAAACCCCTTCTCTTTCTTTTCTCTCCTTTCCTCCACTTTTCTTCAAAATGTCAGCAATCTCTGATTTTTGCTTCATCTTTGAAAATGGAAAAAATGGCTATAAATTAAAAACCTCTCTGTTTAGTTCAAACTTTTGGGCACAGGCAAGATGCTGCATGCTGTAACTTCTGCAGCCACTCTTGTCTAGTGATGAGATGCAGACCAATAGCTCCTGTCACATATGTAATTACTTACGTGTAATTTTTTTTATGAGTTCTTCCATTTTCCACAAGCAAGAGAAGATTTATGTAGTGATGTGAAAATTTTCATGCAGAATACCTAACAGGGAGTCTAAGCACAGAAATTAACAGTAATGTAAACAATATCCAGCCTGACAGAAAAAATGCATTTTATTTATGTCATTTACTTATTCTGCTTCTGTCTACAATACTGACTTGAGATGGTTTTGATAATTGAGCCTCTCTGTAAACTATTCCCATTAGTGACTGTCCTCCCAAACTGAGCATGACTAGTTATCTCCAAGTCTTATTTTAAGCTGTAACCATGTTTAACCTGTTTAAAGGGACACATATCCTGTGAGATTATTTTGCCAAAAGAAAGAAAGTAAATATACTCTTTCATTCCCAGCATCTTTGTAGTGCTACTTTGAATGTTTTATAATAGTTTTATATCTTTCTTATGTTGTGGTGCCCAAATCTGCTCAGAACATTGAAGGTGAGGCCACACCAGCATAGACCAGAGAGGAGCAATCCCCTCCCTCAACCAGCCAGTGAGGATGTGCATGAAAAATCCTAAAAATAAGGACTACATTTTTTAAGGAAGATCTTGTGAAATTAGCCTGAAGAATAAGCTGAGAAGACTGTATTTTACAGAGTGCTGTATTGAATTATATAAATAGAAATATTAGTAATATAGATTTTTGGTCTGCTTAGGAATTTCTGTTTTGAATACCACTATGTATTGTAGAAACTGAACAAATTTGATGAGGCAGGTGGTAAGAACAACTGTGATATTTTAGAATCTTAAAGTCTTCAACTACCATATCCATAACCTGTTACTCTATTATATTATACTCTATTATAAAATTTCAAAGGGAACAGAGCTAGTATGAACAGACGCTAAAAGTGTGCTGCAGTAGCTTGGACAACTTTGCATGACAGCAGGTTTATAAACATTCTTCCACCTGAGTGGTGGTACCAAAACCTCCAAATGAGGGGCCAATCCAAACTGTGGCTAGTTAACACCATTAATTGACTCACGGTGTTATGTGGTGAATCAATCTTTTCTGAGATCACAAGAAATTTATCAATAAATTAAGATGAAAATGTGATTGTTTAGTATTTAGATCGAGAAACACCTTTTTCAGAATATTTTCTGAATTGTGTAAGTGGGAAATTATTCCGCTTTTAAAGCAACTAAGAGGTGTACCCTGACTTTGTTCACAGAATGCCTTCTGATATAAAAGGCAGGGAAAGGAAGAAAAGTACAAATTGTGCAATATGTTTCATAGACAAAACAGTTTGGGATAATTTTAATATTTTATTATTTTTAATTAGAAACTACTGTTCCCAGTTAATTAACTTTTAAAATTTTATTTTTATGAATATGTATCTTTTATAAATCTTTATGATTTCCTCCATTCTCTTGCATTCTACTTTAAATGATTTTTTGGTTGTTTTATTTTCCCCTTGACTTACTCGTGAAAGTCTGACACTGAAATTAATTTCAGTCATCTAAAATATACGCTGTTCCAGGCATTGTAACAGCATGCAGAAAAATAATGTGTTTAAATTAGCATAGCGATAAACGATTAAACTCACCAAACTACTTAAAACATGCAATAAAGATTTTTCCAAGAAGAAAAAGAAAATGAAGGGAAATGCTGTTTCATATCTTAATTTGTCATTTCAACCAGAAAACTTCAATCACTGATCAAAGTCTCTAATGCCATAACATAGGTGGTACAGATTGTACATAGGTATGATAATTTTACAGCTAAGAAACATTTTCTAATAAACATAACCTTTGAAATATTATTAATAATTCATTCTGTTCTTCTTGTCCTGTGGTATGTTTCCAATACCTCACTTCATTCTATCTGCCAGGAAAGCAGAATTATTCTTTTAAGAATAGGAAATAGAGGCTGAAATAACAAGCAGACAGAGTAGTGGCATAAGAAAATTTAAAAATCAAACTAAACATTGTAGCACAGAGATACTTGTCATCATCTTAAGTGTTTCTGTTACTCCTGCAAAAGGGGACTAAATCCTCAGAGTATGGATTTGTTCACTACAAGTTTCTTCCAGTCTGAAGAAATTATCATGAGTGCAGCTTGTTGGAATTTTCCTAAATCCAAGCTCAAGTTCTTACAAGAAATTACATCTGCACTATGAAACAGACATTAATATTTTGCAAATATTAAATTATCAATGTAACCTATATAGTAATTATTATACCATAAATGTGTATATATATATATATTTAATACACATATAAAATAATGAATATATTACTATTCATGAAGAGAGTTTTGTTTCAGATGAAGTTGAGCTCAAGTTCACATGTAATAACACTGATATGAGACCTGCTGCAGTCTGTTATTCTCCTCATTAGGGCTGAATTCCTTTTTTTTTAAATTATTCCACATACATATCACTTTCCACTTAAAAGCCAGCTTTATGCCTTTTTTTTGTTACATTTTCATCTTTGAATTTAGAAGTATTTTTACAAAAGTTCAGAAAAATTTCTATGGCAGTTAGCATTATCTCCTGGACTAAAACTCACATTATAATTTTTTTTAACTATAATATTTACTTACTAAGTATGCTGCTCATTGATTTGTCTACTATTTTCCAAAGCATATGGTAATATGTAAAAAGTTAGAAAAGAACATAGATTCTCAGCCTCTCAAGTACTGATTATGAGAGATTTCTAAGCCTCTCTAGAAGTCTCATCCATTCAGTCATGTGGAACTGAGAGGATTTCATACTTCTTAGCCCTTATATACTCCAACTGTTACTGCACCCTAAGACAGTAAATCCCATTACTTGATTTCATATTATATGAAACAATAATTCCATATTTTTAACTTCTTGTTGCATGTATTTTACTTGCAAAATTGATTGCTATCTTCCTTATTCATTGCAGGATTGACACATTTTAGGAATAGGCTTTAAGTGAGAGAGAAACAGACTAGAGGCTTTAAAACAGGAGGCTGAATTATTTTTTGCTATTTCTATAAAAGTTATCCTTACTAAAAATTATATTTAAAGAGCCAAGATATTGCTTTTGTTGGTTATCAACCTCATAGCACAACCTAGAATTTTTAGATAACTATTCTTGTCTATTAAAAATTGAATCTTTATAAATACTATTTATGTCAGAGACATTAGGAGAATAAGTACTGGAATTTCTAGGAGCTGTGGCAATAATATGATTTGGACAGCCTTTTATAATTTTGCTTTTCAAGAAGAATAAGCATCATGAAGGACAAGCATCCACTGTACTTACATCACTCCAAAAGTATTTTATACATACAATTTGGAAGGACTAGCTAGAGTGATTGTTTGCCACATTCACCTGAACGTGTTAAATTAAAAGTATTGTGAAATAAGGATTCTGGGTTATCATAAGTCTTCAAAGTATTTTTTTCCCAGAGGCAGTACCTGTTAAAGTGATATCTGAAAACACTTACAACATGCTAAATTGTCATTCAAATGAAAATATTAATTTTCAACCTACTCTAGCAAGTGTACTTTGACTTATACCTTCCCCAATGTTTAAAGACATTTACAATAAAGTTTTGTTGATTGTATTTCCAGTGCAGCATATTACATATGATTTTGGGTTAATGTACAATTATTTGTTAAAAAAACCAAGTAGTCAGTCTTCTGTTTTTATATATGTACATGTGTGTGTGTAGCAAACCACAGAATGATACAGATATTCATTTGAAGTGTTTTTTGCATGGATGAATGCATATATTTGTTGACACACACAAGTATATTGATCACTTTCTGTGTAAAAATGGGGATGTGTGTGTATATATTATAATGAATTAATATATTTTTAAAGCCTGTGCACAGATTTATAACAAGAAAGAGAAATATTTCATTCTAGGGCAGTTCACCACCACAAATTTTCTTTTATTACTCTGCATGAAATATTCTTTTGTCACAGGGAATAATGTATATTTGTAGTTGAAAATTATGTTTCTTTAAAAAGAACATAACTTCACTTTTGCAAGGTACAGAATAGTCTGAATACAGGTGATAATACCCTCAGCATTCCCTCCTTTTCCCTTCAACATGCCCTTCCCCCTCCAATCCAAACAAAACAGAAACCTGTCATGAAATAAGCACTCAGTGAAACTAAATAAAATCAAAGTGATATGTCTCCCATGGGATGAAAGAGACGGTGTAATGGTAGTTAAAGCATAATATGTTTAAGCCTGGGGATAAAGTGAAGTGCAGATGTGTCATTCCTTGAATAAAAATAAACTAATAGTTCAGCTGTACAATCATAGCTGCAAGGGTTTTAGAAGCAGGTAAGAACACATCAGTTTTTATGTGCCATCCAAGGTCTTATATCATAGTCTCTGGCTGATCCTTCTTTTGGATTAAGAAGCACTTTTACTCACAACTACTGTTAGGTATTCCAAATGTAGGCATTGTTCTTCTATTAAAGAAACCTGAATTTTGAAGCTTCTATGTGGTTTTTTGTTTGTTTTTTAACTCACGCAGGGTCTGAAGCCACACCCAGGGGTGTAACTTGCATTTTGTAACGCCCTTTCCCGCTTGAACACAGTCTTCCTACTCTTGTGTGACTGCCCAGTAACCAGGATTTTGCATTCTCTCAAACTGTATTGTTACCTTTTTAGAAAGCAGTAGGGATGAGGGAAACCATCATGCCACAAAGAAAATCATAAGTCTCATATGTGAATGCTCAGATCTGAACATGCCACAGATTTCCTGAGCTATGTGGATAGAGACAGACAGTATTGTATTTATAGGTTTCCCCAGAGCAACTAGCAACTATTGCAGCCTTAGAGCATGGAGACTTCCACTGCATTTTACCAGCAGTTAAAATCTCCTGACCCCAGACTGCGGAGGAAAAAAGAAAAAAAAAAAAAAAAAAAACCCCACAAAAAAACAAACAACCCTACCTGTTCTTAGGTGAATTAAGCAAGAAGAAACTTCCATGGAAAATTACCCTCTCACTAAAAGCAGCTTGAATACACTTACACATTTCTCCTGAGTGAGCACAAAAGATGTGTCAGCGCTCATGAGACAGGTAACTGTTCTTTCACTCTCTCCAAACATTCACTATCTTATCTACTTTGACCTCCTCTAGATGAAGAGGTGCTTTTCATTAAGTCTAAAGTAATGATCCTCTACTTTGTAATATTTTTTCAAGTTAAGTGTTAGTAAAACAGGAAAAAGGACTGCATGTGTAGTCAGGTAGAATGCTTTTAGTCTGTGCTTGAACCATTTACACTATCTTATGCTGCTATAATAGGCTGTTAGAAACCATCTCAAATGCATGAATTTGAATAAAGAGAAAAAGTCTAGGATGAGAAAGACGCTGTTGAGTCATGAAATGGATTCTATTTTCTAGGCATGTTTAGGGTTTTTTACAGAATGGAATATTAGAGTAGAAATCTGTTAGGCATTGTGTCATGAGAGAGAAGAGCATGTTCTTTGAAGAACCTGACAAGGAAAATTTGCAAGAAAATAATGTGTTAAAGTGATTTTTTTTCTCCTCTTTTCAAAGTGATACTTATTTTAAGTAATTTTATTCTTGTTGTGACATTAGCTGTAGAAATAAAATATATGACTGTCTTAATCAGGAAGACCTGAAAGCTCAATTTCAATGCTTATAACAAATTATATTAGATAAAGCTGAAAATCTCTATGATCCAGCAATAATAATGTACAACATTCAAGAGTTATATGCATGATTTAAAGAGGCAGGAAACTGTAATTCATCAGAATACTTTCACCATTAAAATGCAAATTATGCATTGACAACATATTTAACAGCTCTTATTGTTTCTGCTTGGAAATAAATTATTATGTTTCTGCCATTGAGGGGGAGCTTTTCCAAATCACTATGATTTTCCTTAAGAATTGAGCTAAGTAAAACATAGTAGCATAGTAAATCATAGTATCTAATGATAGACACATATTGTAATTTGCAAACCAGGTTTGATTGCCATCTTTGAATATATAGTATAGTGATTTTTACATGAAAATTACACAACCCCAAACAAAATATGTAAAGTGAAAAATATACCCCATTGGCTGCCCTATTCCAGACCCTCTTGCTTGTTTAGAAAGCAATCACAAAGATATTCTTCTATTCACCCACCTTATATACAATTGCATTCACCTTCTCTGCTGCAGGCAATTTATTCTCTTTTGCCTCAGGGGAACTCAAACACCTTGATTCCTAGAGAGACATCAACCCCCATTCAGAGGTAGAAGAAAAAATTATGAGTTTCTCCTCATTATTGTTATTTTCTCCTCCCCGACTCCTTTTCTTTTGCTTTCTTATATACAGCTTCAGTAGAACTGAAGTCATCCAGCTAAAGAGCATTTTCTGATCTACAAGATATGAAACATATTGCTGAGACAGATCTATAATTTCTACTTGTTTTAGGAAATTAATCTATGAAGAAGGAAGCGTGCTCTGAAGAACCACTTATTATCAATGGACTGTATCTTAATATAGAATGAAATGAAAGCCTTTGAAATGTTTTACTTTTCCAATAAATTTTATCTGCAACAGTTTTAATAGCAACGATCAGTTTTTTCTCCCTCTGTTTCTTATCTCTTATAACTATACTCCACCAGTCATTTTACATGAACACTGTTCCATGGAGCCACTGAAATTCTCTGTCTTTTACCATTCAACTAAACGATTCTGTAGAGCCATGAAAAGGGGTAATTTTTTGCCAAATATTTCCAATTCAATGAACTCATGTAGGTAACAGTCTTTAAAGATACATCAAACAAAAATGAAAAGGGAAACAAAAAGAATGTAGTTTATGAATTTATAGCAAGGTTATTTTTCTCAGTCTAAGTGGTGTTAGATCTTTATCCATCTAGATTACTATTGTTTGGTAGAATTAGCTAAGTTTATTTAGTTTTGCTTTGCAGGTTTGGGTTGATATGTTCGTGTTTTATCAACAGCGAAATTACATTCTTACCTGAGATGCTGAGCTTTACAAAATGCTCCTTTTTTCTGACTGCTCCCATCACCAGTCAGGTACTGCTATCAATTGCTTCTGTGTACAGTATTTAATCTGTAGGAAGAGAAGTGGCAAGAGTACAAAACAAGCAAAGCACTCAAAACTGCAAAGGAAAGGGGATTACCAATATAGCATTTGATAAAAGACTTACAGAATAGCATGACAGAGGATACAAATGTAAGAGCAAACCAAAGAAATAAAAGTGTACAGTATTAATTCTTCATTAGAAAATCTGCCCAGACATCCCAATTTTAATTGTCTGATAAATGTCCTAGAAATTATTTTCACTAAGGAAGAGAGTTTCAATGCTATGCAAAAATAACACCACCATAAAATCAGGTTTTCTTTAACTGGAAGCTAAAATTATTTTGAAGTGTTTAACTAACTACATTTTATTAATAACAGAGCCTCCCAGAAATTCAAGTCAAGCCTTATCCAATAAGTAAAAGGTATGCTAATGTAATTTTAAGGCAATTGAAGAATTAAACATAAACAAATCAATAAAAATACGTCCAGGATCCATCCTGAAATATACAGTGTTTCAATGCATAGTAAACAACTGTACTTGTTCACTTGACCATCTTTGCTTAAATTTATGTCTGTGTTCCTAAGGATATGTCTATATGAGGAGGAGAGGCTGGCTCCAGCAGAGGCCCTTGGAAAAGAGGGCTACTCATGTCATCAGGGAGTTTCTGAGTCTCTTCAGGGTAGGAAAGATTGCTGAGCTGGCAAGCAAGATCCACCCTGAAGGCTGGAGCTCATGCAGAGGTTAAGAGGCAGTAGAGAGTATGAGTCTGGTAGCAAGACCACAAACACAGAAGGAAGGGCTTCTCTGAGACAGAAGAGAAAAGATCAAATTTGGCTGCTGTTCAGAAAGATTAAACTAACTGAATTGAAACACAAAAGTAAGTTCCAGTCTACAGGGACAAAATGGGCAGCATATAAATCTCTCCATTTTTGTTCCCTTTATTCATTGATTTGGCTTCTTTTCATTTGGAAAGTCAAAACACTTAGACTTCTATTTTGAAATAAAATTTATTTCTGAATCTAAACCCTTTTGGTTTCTTTGGGGATTTGCTCCAGGAGGAAGTTTAAGCACATCTGTTCTGCAGCAGTGGCCAAAACATTTTCATAGTTAATATGTGCACAGATACAGAGCAAGGCTACAGCTGCAGCACTGTGCTTACAAAGGAAAAAAACAAACTATCCCTTATTAAATAATGACAGTGAACAGAGAATATCAAAGTGCTTCGGTAGGTGATGTGATGCTCAGGTGAAATGACAATTTCACCTCACTGTCAGAGAACTAGGAGACAGAGTAAAAATCAACTTACTTCTCACTCTTCCACTGCTTCTATCACATTTATGTTATTTCCCAGGTAGCTAAAATATAATTTGTTCTGTTTTTCTACTTGTCACATTGGAAATAACACTGTTAACTCTTTCATTGTCCTGCAAATACATTTTTGCAATTATCACTCTTATATAAACCCTACAATATTAGTTTCTTTACTACCTTTCTAATTGATTTACACTTTTTAAGCAGATGTACCCCTTCAGCTTTTTTTGTTATTTTTTTAGCTTACTAACGTCACTTTCTTTGATGTTTGATTTCCATTATTTTCCTTCTTCCTGTTCCAAGAACTTCATTTCACATTCACTGAAGTTGCAAAGCCTGGATCATACCTGTTTCCTGCATTTTGTTTTAGTTCACAGTAAAATTCTTTTTTATCCATCAATTTCCTGCTGTACTTTTCCCAACAGACACAGTATCATTTTTACCTGTTTCATCGCTGTGCACAAATATAAATAATGCAGAATCTGGTTGAACAAAACATCTTAAAAGAAAGCCACTAGCTGCTATGTACATTATTGTTCTTGATTTGAGTCTGCTTTTATATTGTATCACTCAAAATTTCTTCTTTTTCTCTCCTAAAAAATTAAAATCTGCTTTTGTCAACTTAGCTTCCTGCCTCTTCTTATTAGAGAATTAAGGAAAATCCTATCTTGTTTTTGTTTTTGAAGAGAGATCTTTGGACTCCTCACCTCAGCAGGGAAAAATCTCCCTCTCTGCTCCTTAATTTCTTTTCAAATTATCAAGAATATTCTACTGAGAACTAAAAACCAAGTCATCCCAATCAACCGATACAGCGGAGTAATCTCTTGGAATTCAACACTGGACTTTGTCTATGAAAACAGAGAAACTTTCATAATTTTGGTAATTAAAATTTATCCCATTAGGAAACTAAGGACTTACCATGGCATAATTCTCCAGTTGTGTGATTTACTGTTTTCCTGTGGCAAGACTACCTTGACCATTTGTTCCTTTTGTAAAGGTGAGATTGGGTTCCTGTTTCCTCATTGATTAGTTGTGAGAAGAGCTACCAATTGCCACCATCCCACCTTTATTCTGTTAGCTGCAGTACAGGGAAATGCTAGAAGGAGAGTGCTCTGCCCAGTACCTTTTCAAAGCAAATCATGGTACATTATAAAGGAGTACAAGCTGCTGTCCTCAAGTGAGCCCACAAATATGTGTATCTTCTTCATACTTCTAATAATAGCATACATTTCTCTAGCTGAGGCTTCTTCCTCTTAGTTTGTGTGTTAAAATGATATCTGGCAATTGAGAGCTTAGCAAGCTCCTGTCGTACAATGCCTGTACACTTCTCTTGTTTCGTTATCCTTGGAATAATTTATCCCAAATCAAATTTTTGCATTCAAATAATGCTTTTTTGCTAAATGACTTTCTTCATTGATATTCTTACTTTCATATTTAGAGTTGGGTGTAAATCAGCTTTATTACACCCAGCTAAATGCTGAATTTCTTGACTGGCTTTTAGGTTTATACATTAAATAACAATATCAAGCACAGCTGCATTTACCATGATCTACTTCTTTTTTTTTTTCCTTTTGTTTGAGTCTATTATTTTATATATTTTCACCATAACATCTCAGGACAAATTCTCTAGTAAGACTTGAACTGAAACAAAACCAACTGTAATTTGAAATTCCAAAAACCTCAATTTTTTTCCTAATAAATTAACAGCCAAAGAAAACCATAATTTTGAGTTGCTCAGCTGAGAAGGAGAGGACAAGAAAGTGTATTTAACAATCTTTTGAGTAAAGGCTGTTCAGAGGGGCAATAATTACAGAGCAGGTAAGATTTTGCATGAACTGGGAAAGATAAAAGTTCTAAATATAAAAACAATAATAAAAATAGTGAAAGAAGAGCTAGATTTCTATAATGTCTTTCCAAAGAGAATAAGAACTAAATGTTGTGCATGAAGTTGTTGGTACAAGGTATAACCTTGTACCCACAGACAAAAAAAAAAAAAAAATAGCTGCAGGTAAACAAGAGATTTAAAGATTGATTTTAAACTGTTAATTTTAAGATGTTTTGTGGAATTTTCCTTATGCTACTCTGACTAATGGACTTGATAATTAAAATCTGCCTTTTATTAAAAAATGACGAGAGCACAGATTTAATACAAATTGGTAACAGAAAGGAGAATCTACTAACAACAACTTAAACAAACAGGAAAAGAAATTGAGCTTAAAAAGAGATTTTAAACTTCTCAGAAATCTGTCCTAGGGAGGAACCCTACTACTTTTATTTCAGTGAAGTCTGGGAGAGTTTATAACTGTATTTCAATTTAAGATTAAATCTAAGTTTCAACCTAAGATTCTTCTATACGATCTAAGAATTTTCTATATGATCCATTATATTAAGGTGTAATTTTCAATCCATGATGTTAAAAAAAATTAAATTTTAGATATTCAGAGTTTCCTCTGCAGTTTTAAAGTCTACTGCTGGTCCCAGTATTGAACCTTGAGGATATAATTAGTGACAGACTTCTAACTAGACCCTGTGTCACTGATTACAACTCTCTGGATTCTCCCATTCAGTCAGACCTCAATTTCAATTTTCCTCCAAAGTAATAAAAAATTACTAAAAACAAGTGTATATACTTAAAGGGTGCGTGAATAGCACAGTTATTACACTTTCACGTCCCTGAAGGATTAGAGATATTTGGTTGCACCTCTGATCTCCACATTCCTGATTTGTCAGTGTTCTTGTGGTTACCTTGTGATATCTTCCATAAAAAACAGATCTTGAATTTAAGTCAGAAAGTGTTTGAGGCATTACTTTTTTCACAGAAGAATATCCTTACTTTCTATTCACTTTTTGTTCTTTAAACTACAGGGGGAAAAAACCAATTATAAGATTTTTCTAGAAACAGTAAAAACAATGAACACACCTAAGATATTTTAACATGAACACTATGACACTAAAGGTTTCCTTTTTATTGTATTAAAAAAAAAACCTATCAGCAAGCACACCTCTTTTATTCTGAATGTACTGACTATTTTTTTTTTTTTAGATCTCATACAGTGGAGCAATGAAATGATATGAAATTAGGTCTGTTGAGTGCAAGATGTGTTTTGGATTTTTTTAAAATATAAGTACAAGAGTATGAAAAACAGTAAGAAGAATTTGAAATGATTGCTTAACAAAAAACGCTGTCAACCTTTGTTTACTGATCCTCTGTTGTCTCCAAGCTCACTCTGACTCCCATTTGGGTTTAGGGATCACAGACTACAGGGATTGCAGAGATGTTTTGGTTTTTTTCTTCTCAGTTATAGAGAATGTGATTGCTTTTACAGAGAAAAAAGTATTTGAGTAAAACAATCCATTACAGACTGAAGAGATCAGAGCTTCTGTTTTGGTGGATGTTACCACATTCTACATTTTATACAAGTGTATCAACCGGTGAACACTTCTGGTGAATACTGAACTGATAGAAGTTGCATATGCTGAGGATATAAAATGCAGAAATAAAGTTCTTGTCTTGTCAAAAACATCAGAACTTTAAGAAAACAGCAAGCTGATCAAAAGTCTTGAGTCAGTGTCCATTGACTCCAGTGCTACTCAGCAAATAGACAAAGGATGCCACATAGGAACTACACTGTTTTGTATAATTTCTGCTGAAACCATATGGTGCTAATTATAGAGGTCCTTCTTGTTTAGCTCAGAATAATTTCCTTTGAGTCTTATGGTATTTTACTTACAACTATACCCAGCACACAGAAAGTGCCAAATAAAGTAAATGACAGTACCATAGTCACTGCTGGTTTCTAGATTATCTGAAAAGAATTAAAATTGCAATAAAAGATCTATAAGCAAAGAATATCTAAAGGCCTGGGTGAACACATAGTACTATCAATAGAAAAATGTAAATTTACATTAATGACACTTGATCAGACTCTATATCTGACTTCAAGCCTTCAGAAAAAAATGGAAGGGACATTTGATGCTATTTATGTTGACGTAAACTGACCTGAAAAAACCCAGATTCTGTGCCAAACAATAATTCAAAATGCAAGTTAATTGAAAAATGCTTGTATAAAAGGATTTGAAACAGAAAATGCCAAGATTAAGAAAAATGTTCAATTATTTTTATGTGCAGATTTGGGGTGCTAAGAACCAAGCTCATGAGAGAGAAAAAACAGAGAGAAAAAACCCTTTCAGAACGGATTAGTAGTTCAGAAATAGGCCTTTGAAAATTCCAAATCCTGCAGGATGATTAATTATTCTGTAGTTCACCATGAAGTATTTTTAGCTACTTTAACAAAGACAGAAAATTGCTGCCTCATCTGCTGAGTGCTGCAAGAAAATGAAGATTATGAAATGTTTCTGAAGTACATAATTTCAGAAATGCTTTAAGTAACGAGTCATTGCTTTTACTGCGCTACTTGTATTCATGGACCAAGAATAAACTTTTATATACATTACTTCATGGCATTAGTTATCTCCCTTCTTGACATTATAAATTTAAAAAAAGCTCATCTTCTCATTCACTTTAATACCAGTGGGTTTATGTAGAGGAATAGGATCATTAGAATAGAGATTTTAATTTTTGCTCACAGACTACCTTGGTTATCGTGGAAGGTGTCTTCCAGAACTAAAAATTCTTTTTAGTTCTTTCTTAAATTCCAGAGATGCACAGACAAAATTTTTCCACACAGTTCAATCCAAAGCATAGGGCTTAAACTGACAGAAAATCCACAAGAGATTTTTTTCAAAAATTAGTTTTTTCAAGCTCTCAGCCTGAATCTTGGCCTACAGACTTTATTCCTTTAAAAATAGATTTTTCCAGGAACCAGTATGGAACCAGACATAAGTATTTCTGTAAAATTCTAGGGAACCAGGTTTTTTTATTTATAATAAAGTGGAATTGTTCAGTTGGAAGGGATCTACAATTATCTAGTCCAAACACATTAATTACTTTTATAATGCAAGTAAACTCATCTTATAAAGAGCTTAACACTTGCCTAATATGGAGGAAATGCAAAAAAATCAGTGGAACTGAATAGTACTTGAAGCGAGGCAGGTGTAGAGGTCCACACTGCTTGGCTTATATCAAAAAGAAGAAAAAAAACCACCTTTAATTAAGATATATTTCATGTAATGTAAAACTGCCATTAAGTTATCTGATTAAAGTCTGAATACGTATGTCATACCAGTTTATAAATGGTACAAGTATTTATCAGGGTTTTGAATATACATTAAGAAATAAAAATTAGGAAAATAAGGTTATAGAGGACAATAAGCTCAAAACAAATATTTGATTCTAACCTCTAACAATCATACTCAGAAACTGCAGTTCCAGTGTCTTTAGTTAGTGAAAGGTTTTGTGATTATATCATCAGAAAGATAAAATTGAGCGCTGAAAATATTCTGCCCTAACTTCCTAATATTTATTGTTACTTGTATTTTACTATATCTTACATATCAAGAAACAATCTCCACTCCCTGTAAAACCTGAATAAATGATCTTTTCCCAAGGCCATTGCATTAGTCATGAACTGTGCAATGTTCTAAGAATTGATCCAGTATACAGAACTAATCTAAATAGCTGTTTAACAGAAAGAAGAGACTTAGAGAGACTTGTAATGGATCTGGCAATGGACTTCTTTTGTTGAATAGAAAATCTCTTAGATTTTAATATGAGGTTAGTATTAGGGCAGTAATTGCATATGGCAGGGATCCCATAAACAGTTCTATAATTGCTTTGACAATAAGTCATTAGCAGTTCAAAGAGAATTCTCAAAATGACATTAAGCAAACATATGAAGGCTACTTTAGAAACTGAAAAAAGGAAGACACATACCTCATATAAAATAAATATTAGAAAATAACATCTTAGGAAAATTACAAACTGTTACTAAAGAAACGAAATCTCTTACTGCTTAAGGGAAAGGAAGTGATTAAGAGGTCCACGGTTTAGGAAGACTGACAAGGTCTTAGGAGAGGAGAAAAGGAAGAAGTAAAACAAAAGCAAGAAAAAAAGAAACACGATAGTACAAAAATACTTACCCTTGAAACAATCTCTTAAGGAAACCAGAAGAAAATATATAATTTGCAACATTTAATTAACACGCTTCAATGAAAGCACTAGGAAAAGTATTGCTCCTGCCTCCCTCCCTTCGAATGCAAATAGAAGTAAGCCAGCCTGCTTTCCTATCTCCAGCAGCTATTATTTTGCTCTGGTAAAATGTCCCCAGGCCTAGTAGTAATATGAGAAACTAGTAGACTGGAGAAATTAGATGAAACAAAAAGATAGAGAATAATAAATTATAGGAAAATGTTGATATTACACGTTAGACACCTATTACATCCATCAGCAATGTTTCAGGCAAGAGTAAATCCTTCCAATATTTCGGATGCACACATTTCCTGTATAAAAGTTGTTGGTAATTATCAGAGACACTGAAAAGAGAGAATTCCTGCAGTATCCTGTTATTTTTTAATGCCTGAAGCATAGAGGGCAAAGCACAATGAATACATGCTGATTACTTAACTATCTTTCTCCTCCTTTTTTTAAGTCTCTACTGACATATTGTAATGCAGCTTATTCACCAAAAATTCACAGAAATTAGTCAAATTTGATTATTCTCACAAACTCCAAGGGATAAAAAAATACATGTGAAGCAGAACTTAACTTCTCAAGCCTTTCAAGACGTACCTGCTATCAGCATACCATCGAGAAAACTCACTTAGAGCAGCTGGAATAGGTGTATTTAGCAGCAACATAGAATAAATGTCAAATAGAAAACTTCTTATGGGTGTTCCCAACCCAGTTGTCACCCAGCTAGCCACTAAAGAAAGCACCAGTTTACATTAAAAAAGTGGTAGCGGGCAAGTATTTTTAGCTGCCTTAGGGGATACAGCAATAAGAAACAGCAGAGGTAACACTCTACAGCATGTCAAGACTACCTGGTTTACCAGCTTGCATGGTGTCAAACTTGTTTGAGAACCACTGTCATAGAAATGAATACTTTACTCTAGTCAAATTTTCTTCTCAGCTTTTGTCTTTTATCATTGATTTTCAATTACTCTTATTGCTATTATTTCAGTAACATCTTTGGTTTAGTTGAACTGCAATCAGTCACAGCATCAGTGAGGTATGACTGCTAATTTCAGACCACCTGTAGCTCATTAGATCTTTCCTGTTCTAAATTACCTTCATTTATGAAGAAGAATGTTTCAGATAATTTTATTTCTCTTAAACGTTCTTATCTACCCCCCCCCAAATATTCTGGCAGTGTTACCTGTGGTTTCAGAGATGGCCTCTCTTTGATAAAGTTTGGGGTGACAAGAGTCCTTCCTGATTTGTAAGGGTTGACTACACAAAAACTTTGTGATCCTCTGTTATATGGCATCATGTCCCAGGCAACAGTAATGAAGGCAGTGAGGCAATAATAGAAGAATTTATAAGCTTACGCTGATACTGGACATTTTTACATGATATTTTTTGTAGCTTGAATTGTTAATCTATGATATTTTTCTGTGATTGTCTAATTATTCCTATACAGTGGCTCATCTATGTTCTTTTTAATTGCCTCCACTAAAATTCAATTTCCATTTTGTGATCAATTTCCATTTTGACTTAATATCTTCTTCAATAATTTAAAAACCCCACACTTCAGGAAGTACTTATACAAAAATATACATATACAAAAATACTCCATATACAAAAATAAGTCCTGAGAAAGATCATCACTGACAGGAGTTAAACTACTTATTTTAAAAGTCACACAGATCTGAGATCTTAGTCTTTTAAGACAGTTCTTTTCATTAAAGGGATGTGCTGCAAGATTATGTGGTAACCCTAATGCATTGTTACTTAGATTAAGACAAGGCATAGCAGGAGGTAAAAGAAAATGTTATCAGACATTTTAATTTTAATTTTTCTGGATTAGTACAACAGAAATCTCTGAAAAAAATAACAAATTTTCATGCATCAAATGATATTTTCATATCTGCATAGAGCAAAGGATGAAGAAGGGATTGCATGACCATAAGAAGAATAATTTAGGACTGCACAATTTCATAAGCAGAAATATTTGAATATGCTGAATTTGGAAAATGATGAAATCCAAAAGTTCTGGACTTTTGAGGGGTATTAGATATAAACTCTTTGAAGTCTTATGCTTCCCTTTAAATCTAAATCAATAATATTTTGTTCTCTTTTGTTTTTCCCCAGTAAGGGTCTATGATAGCCTCAAGAAACTCAAAACAGAACGTGTTCTCTTTTGGGTGATACAACTTGTTAGTACCTTTTCTTCACAAAAGTGTTTTCCTGTACAAAGTAAACCCCCAAAGATATTTCTAACCTCATTTAATCCTTTCAATACCTTGATAACCCACCCTGCAGTATTTTATCTTTATAACAGTCAGGGAAGAAAGTGCTTTGGTCTGCAACTTTTCATGGGAACAAAATTGCACCTCAGACTTGTGGTATAAGGCATGACACAGTAATGTGTGAACTATGAATTATTGAAAAAGTAAAGGAATCCTGAAACAGAATCTCTTTTCTGAGGGCAAAAGTTCAGTCCAGGTTTGCAGGCTGGATACCCTAAACATCAAAGCCAGCCAAAACATCACCCACAGGGAGATGAGTCAGGATATCTCAGGTCACTTTGTGACAATCAAGATTTCTACTGAGTCCAACTCTAACGTGAATTTTTCACAGAGATAACAAAACAGATAGTTGTACCTCCATGTTTAACACCTTTAAATAACTTTCCTTTTCTCACCGCCACTCCAAATATGATCCAAAATAATGATTCAGTAAGTGTGAAAAAGCAAAAAAATGCCCCTTCCTCAAATAGACAAAACTCCACAAACTCTACATCCCTACCCTCACACACCCCCTAAAAAAAAAAAAAAAGACTAAAAATCACTCCTGGGAGAAAACAATATTTTTCATTTTGAAATATTAACATTAGCAGCTAAACTTAGAATATTTAATATACACATAGTATATAACCAAACCAAATGGGTTGCTCCATTCCCTCTAGAGCTGACAGAGGATCTGTTCTGGTCCTATTTCCAGGCCTCACCAGGGATGAAGCTGAATACTACCTCCCATGGGCACTCACAAGGTCTCTGCAGACACAGCTGCTTGCAAACAGAATAATAAGCAGAACAGGATTGACACAGACACCCAACTGAAACAGGAACTGCCTGAGTTCTCTGGACTCTCTGGGAAAAACCCCGTTCCAGATCTCACCAGTATTTGACTCTCAGGTTCTCCAGCTCTCTGGGATGCTGCTATCAGATCTAAAGCCTCCAGTTAACCAGCTCCAAGATCCCTGGTAATCCCATTAACTTCGTGTCTTGGGTTATGCAACCAAAAAATGTGTATTCTATTTCATCTGTTCAAAGCAGCTGGGGAGATGTTTTTCTTTAACTCTTGTAACTCTAGGGGGGAGGGGGAAGATGCCTTCGGATAATAGGCCAGCTGTTAAAATCAGGTGTTTCTTATCTCTTTCACCACTGTCCACCCTCAGGGCAGAAGGAGGGGGGATATATCTTCTGTTAATGGGCCACTAAGGCTCACCAGTGGACATGACACATTGCATCATCCATTGTGAGATGCACCACCCAGTGGGGAGGAGCCAACCATTCTTACCAGGATATAAACAGATGTAGGAGCACCAGGTAGCCTGCTTTCCACTGGATTTCCAGAGGAAGACTGGACTCATCTTACCAGCACTGGACCCCTTCTACAGGATTATGTCTACTCCAGCAGAACCACATCTGTTTTATCAGGAGGATTTATCTGGACAGTTTCCAACACCTGGAACAGGATGTCAGGTGGTATTTCTGACTCTTGGGCTTTCTAGGTTTTGTTTGTTTGTTTGTTTGTTTGTCTGTTTATCTACTACTACATTTGTATTTTTAATATTCCTTGCAAAGAATTGTTATTCCATTTCCCAAACCTTTGCCTGAAAGCCCTTAACTGCAAAATTATAGTAATTTGGAGGGAGGGGAGTTTACATTCTCCATTCCAAGGGAAACTCCAGTTTTCACTGGCAGACACCTGTCTTCTCAAACCAAGACACTTCTGCTTGCCACACAGTCTGCATTGAAGTTCGCTGCTGGGCCTCATGCACACTGCACATTTTTGCTTCTCTGATCACTGTTTGCTCTTTATGTCCATTTTTAACAGGAATTAGTCAGATATCCTCTCTTTTGTCAGTCTTTCTCCAGTGAACAGTATAATTTGGGAAGCATAATTTCATGGATTTCTCTCTTACTAAATTCCATTCTATTTTATATAGTGAGGTTTAAAACCAAACTCCCTCACTGCACGATTCATTTAGACTTTCTATAAGCTACCCAAGAGGTAACAAACAGTAGCAAATTAATGAAAGAAAGTTCAAATATCATGTAAACAGCATTAGGGACTTCAAAGACTAAAAATCTATCCATATAAGTAGAAACAAGCTGACACAAATAATTGTAATCCTTACCAAAATAATGGTTATTGAATGAACTTAAAACCAGCAAAATTTTCTTGAAATGGTTTTAATTTTAAATTTATTATAGTAACTAATAAACTTGGATACAAATAATCACACATATCACAGTGAGCAAAACATTAATGTAAAGGGATTTTTCCTCCTTTTTATAATTTTAAACATCTTTTTTACTGACATTGTGCTTCCGAGTCAGAGATTATGAACTTCAGATTTATTATGCCAGATTCGTGTATTTGTGACTAATTTAAAAAAAGCGATCAGTTATTAAGTGCTTTGAATTACATGGAAAGTACTACAGGGATTTATACATTTGATCTAAACCCTGAACAAGAAATCAGAACAAGAATGAGAAACAAAATAATGCTAAAGTAAAATCAAAGATACTATTTTAAGCCTCTTTCCTATAACTTCTTTCTGACTTTTACTTTGAGATGGATTGTTTATATATTCCTTCACCTAACCATAAGGATAGCTGTTCTTAATACTTTTCAAGAACAAAGTGAGCAGTCTTTTTCCAAAAAAAGAAAAAAAAAGGAATCCTCTTATAAATGCCATATAAATTATAGTTTCTCCTTTTTCCCCCTAAAATTATAATCTTAAATATTTGCTGTTTTCCTCAAGGAAAAAAAAACCTCTGACATATTCTTTTAAAACATACTGTAATCACAGATTTTATTTTTTATCACAAAAATACTTTTCTGAAATATTTAATACTGATTCTTCTATATCAGGCTCATAACCTCAAGTGCTTTGGGGATTTTTCAAAGTGAGCCTTGAAAATACTGAATGAGTGTCTAAACTTAACTTAAAGAGAAGATTTCCTCTACTATTAAGACTGGCTTCCAGCCCTAAAATGGTAGAAAATTTGGGAGCTTAGGCAATGTCTTAAAAATTGAAACTTACTGTATCATCCTTCTGAAGTAACATTATAAGACAGGACCAGATTGAAAAATAGATACCAATTCCAAAACATACATGCATATGCATAAGATACTTTAACCTCAGTGTTCCTATTGGGCTTTTAACAAATTCTAATTCTGTGGCTACAGGGAAAAAAAAAGTTTAGTTACGTGCTTATAAAAAAATTTACTTATTAGCTTGTGCTTTTCAAAATAAGTATTTCTGATCTATTTAGGCTTTATTTACACTTCTAGTTTGTAGTGGGTCATCTTGAGATCTTTTATGCTGGAGCACTCTTATTGAAAGCTATACAGGATTGGAATTTGCAAGTCAACAAGGAAAATTGTAAAAATTTGTATGGAGACTACAGCCATAAAACCAGTATGACCTTCTCCTTCTCCTACTGTCTTTCTTTCTAGATCTCAGTCGCTGAGACTAGAGGTGCCTTTCAGTGAATGCCAGCTCATCCATGTAAGAAGAAAAATACAATATAATTTAAAAATTNGCATGGAAGAAAAGTCAAGAATATGAAAATTCTTTTAAAGAAAAGTCAGAAAATTCCCAAGCAGCTACGTTTTTGAAGGAGATGCAAATATTCCTTTTCTGCATTGTGAGCTCTTTTAGTACAGTATTGCCTGCTACTAATGAAACATTTTAGGATTTTTTTTTAATAATTCCATCAAAAGATGTAGAAAGAAAGCAGTCTCTTTAATTAAGGTATGTGCTTTTCTCCAGTAACTACTTACCAAATGTATAAAAATTCAGAATGCTTATTCTCATATTCCATATTTAATTTTTTTTTCTTAAATAGAACTATAGGTTCTACCATGCTGAAGAGACCTCTCATGAAGATACCACACTATGGTTTTGTGAATCCAGCACAGACAGTGCCTTCAGATGCTGTGAAATTCTGGCAGCACTTGTTGGCCCAAGTGGTCAGGACTATTTTCACCCATGAAGAACAGTGTGCTGCCTTGGCTTTAATGCTGCTGCCTACAGAAGGTACTTTAAAGAATATAAAAGAGAAAGGTTTGCACAAAGAAAGCCTGCCTTCCCCTCTGCACCTCCATGGACATATATCAACTCAATTAAAAGGTGTCAGGTACACCTGGAGTAACATAGAACTATTGTTCAGTCCCTCAAAAAAATCTTCTGCTTTGAAGCTGATCCCAGCCCACACAGCAAGAGGGGTAAGGAAGAGAAACCAGAGGAAAAATGGAAATTATCCAGTATGATTAAAATCTTCACAGAAGAGTGTTTAAAAAGTATTTCAGGGATACTTGATCAGTGTTGAGTCCTTATTTCAAAACGTTAAGTATTTACAAAATAATATAACATAACATTAATGGACAATATGAAGTATACAAATAGTATGAATGTAGGTGTACAAAAGTAAATACTAAGTGTGGTCTTTGGCACAATATCTTATTCAAATGAACATTTGAAGAAAAGTTTTAGAAAAGTTCCTCAAAATATGTATCACCACATATTTTCTCACATCAAAATTGTGTTGAACACTTGAAATAGCCTTTATATCAATTATTAGCAGTGGTCGTGGATTTTTCATGTAGAGTGTTGTACACTGCTTTTAAAAATCAGATCTCGAGTCAGTCAAGTAACAGCTTGCTCACATGTAGGGACAGAAAGGACAAAAAATTTGTGTTATTGTTAATGCACAAAGATACAATGAATTCAGAAAGTTCACAAACTTTTTATGCAATGGTGTCACCTATGAGATTTGATTATGGTGTGTCTTTCTAATGGATTTAGAAAAAATCTGTCCTCAACATCAGAAAAATTAAATAAATTGTAGAAAATACTTTTAAGACATTCATTAATAAATAAACATTTAAAAAAGACACAATATTTACACTGGGTTTTCTTCAGCACTGCGTTTTATTGCTGTGTTTTAAATGTAAAAATTCAAGCCTTGGTTGCTTTTTTTTTTTTTTTCTCTTTTGCATTTTTTAAAAAACTTTGTTTCTTTTAAAAGATCTTTATTCAAAACTGATACATGTCTCCAAAGCATAGATGCAATCTTCTTGTCCTGAAGTATTAGACCAATCCTGTGATCTTACAGAATCTTTTCGCTATCTGAACTTCTATTGTTATGTCTCAGTTCTAAGGGGACATTTGCAAAAACTAGCTGACTGATTTTTTCCTCAGGTCTTATTATTGGTGCAAGAAATCTGGTATACTGCTAATAATGCTAACAAGTACTCTGTTCCCAGAATGTTCCAATTGCATTTGCACTTTGCAGGTTTTCTAACACTGATCCAAACAAGGAAGAAAAAGAAGTTCAGTTCAAATCCTCGTTATAATGCAGTTTTTCATACCTTAATGTATCCTTGATCTGAATGCCATGAAATTTTACCAAGCACAGTTGTGATGGTGATATTTCATGGCTTCAAGCTTTCCCCATTTTTCTCTTTCTGAAAGTAAATATATAATTGTACTAAATGCTTTGTTGAACCCATGAATAAGCCTTTGATGTCCCCATAACCATTTAGAGAAAAGAATCATTTTATGTACAAGAGAAAAGTCCATACCAAAACTATTGAGTGACTTAGATAATCCCAGCTGGTTGGCATGTGGTGCTAACAAAGCCAAGGGTGTGGGTTTGATCTCTGTACAAGCAATTTATTTGAGGGCTGGACTTGTGAGTCCCTTCCAATTCAGAGTATGCTGTGATTCTGAGTGCATTCATTTCAGTGTGGTTTTGTGTCTCATACCTAAGAGCAGCATGAAACTCACCTGAAATACTCACAGAGAATAACAAGAACTTGCTAATGGTTATTCCTCTTGCAGTAACATCCAGGATATGAAGACAATAATGAGAATGCACAACCCTAAGCTAACTACACCAATGATAGCAGTGTTTTTCGTTTGTTTGTTTGTTTTCATTTAAAAGCCCAGCTTTCTTGAAGACCACAGGGCTACAGCCAGTGTAAGGAAAAATGTAACTGTCCCATAAGATGCTGTGTATAGTTTCATTGTCAAGAGAGACACTGCTTAAACTAATTCTGTCCCTTTCTGTCGTGAGTAATCATTTGATAGATCACCTAAATATGAGACAGCGTTAACAATTGACTTTCCTAGTGTGACAGGGTTCATGTTGCACATACCTAATTACTGCAGACTTGTCAAAGACAGAGACAACTGTGGACGATAGATAGTGTACTGCTAATGATGCATCTCATGTGAACCAATGGACAGGTTAAGCTACATGTGCTTGCCAAATTTCTATTCCTTCAGACAATTAATACAAGATGTTTGGGAAACAGATGGCCAGGCATCTAAAAGTCAAATCAGAATATCTTTTATGATCTGTGGGGAACATTTACTGGCAGCAGAATTGAAGGTGATTAGCATGTTGTTGACAGTCTATTCAATCTTCTCTATCATTTATTTAATTATTTATCATTTATCTCCCTGCAAGAGACCTGACTTACCTTTTCATCCTACTAGTACAGCTGCACCTAAGAGAAGACCAAGCATTTTCTGTCACACTGAGTTTAGACCTTTCCTAAACACACTGTAACGTAGGGCAGGTGTAGTACTGTCTGAATGCTTTATGAGAACTATTAACATTCGTTATATGATGCTTTTGTGCACCTCATAAAAACCTACCATTAACTTTGTTGACACTCTTTTACTTTGTCACAAAAACAGTCTCCAAGAGATGCTGTTGAGCTCATGAGAAATTTGGACAGGCAAATAAAGTCTGATTTTTTTTTGCTTGCTGTATTTCAATAGAAGACCATTCCCTTGTATGTACGCAGTACATATTTCAGAATAATCTGATTTTTTCTGCCACACAAACCACACAAGGTTTAGCCTTGACATACACTCACCTCTTTTTGATTGCCCCATCCGGGTTTATCAAAAAAAAGTTCCATTATATATCCAAGCACTTTGCAAATCTGAGACAGGATGAAAAGCTTAGATCACAACAATTTTATGCCCCATTATGTTCAACATTTTGTCTGTATTCTGAGAAAGCATAATCAGATAGTGCAATGAGATTCACATAAACAGAATTCACATAGGATGTTCATCCTACTTTAAACAATATTTTTTTTTACTCATAATAAAGACATTATTTTTTTAGCTTTATTCTATTTTATATGATTGCATGACCACAAAAATTATATGCTAATCGGTCAACTACATCTCCTAGTAAAATGACAATTTTAAAGCAGTTATTATCTATAGAATAAAATTTGATTCTGAGGACTTGTGGAGGGACAATGTTTTGTATGCTGTTGAAAAATAGACAGCTGTAAAGCAATGTCAAAAATCTGTCTTATACTTCATGGAGACACAATGGAATCCTTCCACTAGCTCTAGGGATTTTGAAAAGTCAACTGTTTTTGTTTGTTTATTAGTAATAGAGAAGTAGACTAGCATAAGAAATAAGCCTAGTCCTGAAACAGCTCTTACCAGGAACACTTTACCATTTACTAAATGAGCAGAATTTCTTTCTAGGTGAAGTTTCATCTATATATTTTCCACAAATTAGTAACTTTTGCATAATATGAGACCATAGAGAAAATCCCGCAGCAATACAAATCTAATGAATATTATCAACGAGAAAGTGTATACATTTAGGTCTGTCAATATCATCACTCTTTATGAATAACTCAGTCTTCCATTTCTACTTTACTCACACTGACCAATCACACTAATACATTACAATCGGGTAACAGATGAGGAAACTAAGGTGCTCATATGGGCCAATCTTGTAAAATTCTCATTTTTGTAGTACTGATTTTATTAACTGTATCAAATATTGTTATAAAGCAATTTTTAAATATTTATGTGGAATAAAGGTAGGTATGGAATGAATTTGTTTCTCCTTTGATATCTCTAGTGGACTGAGACAGGATTTCATGGAGATATTTAAAGGTTTTTTTTCTTTTTCATTTGAATGTTGGTATCTTCTTAAGCACATTGCACAAGATAGCAATTATAAACCCTAACTACTAATGGTAGGCTAATTTTATATTTCTGAAGCATTGAAACAGAAATTCAGAAAGCCCACAGTCCATAGATATTTTGAGAAAAAAATTGTAAATATTTGGATAGGTTGTAGAGAAATCTGAGGATTCAATTTGATATCTTGTAGTTGTACAAAGGACTCCTATAACATAAATAATAGGTTCTAATCACATTGTGTTTTGGCATAGATTTTTTTAATTTTACTTTTTAAAGAAATGTCTTTGCTTCTGTTCCCAGCTGACAGTCCTAATACCTTGATAAATATTTGCACTATGATTTTAAAAGTTTTTTTTCCAACCAAAACTATTCTGTGATTCTATCAATTATGTTGTTTTTAACTTTACTTTAATACTTGATACAACTTTAAGGTGGCAAATAACCATATGAAATGGGCTAATGTGTGCCAATACCTCAGTGATGCACTGGAGACAAAAGACATGAGCAACAAAACTGACAGAAATCTTGTGTACACTCCTTGGCTCTTTTGTTTTTTTTCCAAAAAATGTCATTTTCAGTCATTATGGATATTCTGGCATTTGCTGTCACTAATCACACATTAACAGACAGCAGTTTTTACTTTTGATATACGCAAACCTGAAGCCATAATTACAGCCTCAAATAAGCTTTTGAAAACCATTGAATAATATCCATTTTAGTAGGATATGTCACACAAATTCATGTTCTTGAGCTCACTACTGTCTCAAAGATTCTAAAACACCTCTTCAATGACACCAAGCTGGTGATAACTAGATCCTTTATTTCATATTTTGACCCTATCCCACTATTATTTCCCTCATTATTTTTCATCCCTTCTTCCTCCATATTTGATGAGGTGTGTGATACACCTAGATGGATAGATACATACAGATATCTGTAGATACCTGCAGATATCTATAGATACCGACAGAAATCTCTTATGATTCTATAATCTTCATTAGATTTAACAGTTGTTCTACGAAACTTTTATGCTCTAAGATTTAGATTGGTTAGCACTGTAATGGAATAAAAAAAATTAAAAAATAAATAAAGCTTAAATTTACAAAGTCTAAGAAGAGCACACAATTAAATTAGGCTTGGTATTCTAGTTTAGTTTCTCATTTTTCATGATATTACCTCTTTGACTCCAGACTAATTTCTATCTCATAATATCAAAAAACTGTAAATTATAGATGACTCACAAAAGAGTTTCAAGGTAAGTATTCTCATTGAGACCCACATGCTGATTATAATGATTGACACTAAGAAAGGTCTCAAATCAGTGTGGCATCCTGCAGACTTTTTCACAGGTATAGCTATCTTTACTATGCAGATCCTCATGTGACTTCAAAGTTGCTTATAAGTAAGCCTTCAGAAATCTTAGCCCTGCTTGCCAGAACACTCATTTTAATCTCCTTAATCTTTTATTTATCAGGAAAACACATGGAACTCATTTGACACGAAATATAGAATATGTAAAGGCAATAATTCCCATCATTTAAAAAGGGTGAAGATTAAACAGGAAGACACAAAATGATCTTGAAGAAACGTACTAAATTTTATGCTCAATTTATTTCAATACTGATCCTTAACCTTGTTTTTCCTTCTTTCCATATGCAAGCCTTCATAAAGGATTTCCAAGTTTAGACCAAAATGAAATTAATAAAAATTATTTCTCTATTTAACAAACATATTTATGATTCAAGAACCACATGTCTGAAGGAAACACTTGAATCTGACACAGACATGATACATAATAATTTCTAAAACAATAATAATCTTTTTTAAAATTGGGAAATATCTTTGTCCCATTCCTTCTGTTGTGGTAAGAAACTCTCCTCGCTTTTCCAGGCTATCTTAATTAGTGAGAAGTTTACACCTCTGTGTTTTGGTGTCTATAAAATTTTAGGTGTTTTTCACTGAGCTGCTGTGTACTATCATATTTTTACTATGTTTATATATCACTCAGATTTCTTTTTATTATGCTATTTCAGCCAAACCTCTCTATTTTCCTCTCATTAAATGTATTTCCCATTCCCCTGTTTATCCTGAAAATAAAGATTTTTCTTCCTTGTACATAACATTCCAGAGGAAGTCTCATGAGTGTTTTATGCAAGAACAGTAATTCCATCATAAAAATGCTTGACTGCTGTTTCCTAAGGCTGAACAATCATTTTTTAAAACTGCTTTCCTTTTGTGATTTCAAGTTATCATTGAATGTAGTGGGCTGGGAAGTACCTTTAAAATCATCTAAGTCCAACACTCCTGCCTTGATCAGGGATATCTTCCACTAGACCAAGTCACTCAAAGACCTATTCTACCTGACCAATCCATAGATAACTTGGACATCCCAAAATTTTTGTGTTTCCACCTGTAGTGTTTTCATTATATAGCTTAAACCGTTTATATAAGTACCTTTTTAATTTCAAATTAGTGAATTTTATTCTACTTCTAGTAATTAAGACATCTAAGTCTTACTGTATCTCCATCCTTTTCTGAACTCATTGCCAGCTTCATTGCATCAGCAAACTTCCCCTGTCCAGGTGAATATATCAGTGAAAAGTATTAAACAAGATTTTCCCTTTTATCTTTGACTTTTACTACCAAACTTCAACAACTTCAACAAACTTCAACAATTGTCTCACTAACAAAACTTCCTTAAGCATCTTACATCTCTTTCTCTGTATAGTAGTATATCACACGTTTTACTGAAATGAGATTAAAATTGAATTTCCCCTTCTAGACAATCAATCTGTTGTCTTATCAAAGACAGATACAAGATTAGTCTGATACAATCAACTTTTGATGAACTGATGTATTATTTTCCATTTATTTATTTACAGTCATAACTTGAACACTTACTTTCAGTATTTATTCATAAATTGTATGCTACTGAGGACAGACTAATCAGCTTGCATCTGCATGTTTTTCTCTCTTATAAGCTAGATATTATATTTTCCTGTCATATGGTGCCACTCCAACTTGGCAAATTCATTAGAAATTCCTACTGATGACTACCAGTTTCACAGGCCAGCTGTTTTGAACTTCTGTGAATGAAGAACATGCATTTCATATCCAAGCAGACCATTTTTTATCACCTTTCTCTAAACCATTTTTTTAAATCAAACTGTTTGTTTTTATCCACCCCTTACTCATTGTCCACTGCTATTATTACTCAATCAATAATACACTTTTAGAGCCATTTTGTTCTCCATTAGTATTTATTTCTTTGCTGACTGGAGAATCTACTTCCTCAGTGAGAGACACAAGCTTTAGGCACTCAGTCTGTTGACTGGAAAGATCCTTTCCTCAATGTTTAAGTACTGTACTCACATAGACTCTACTTCCAACAGGTGGAGGAAACAGGAAAACTTTATATTAAACTAACATATGCTTCCAGCATTTTAGAAAGAAACCCAAAACAGCGGAATCTGAGAACAATTTTTTTTTTTTAAGGCAATAGATTTAATCTCTTTTTCTCTCTTTAAGATGTGATGCTCTTTAGCCACCTTCACAAACCTTCAATAAGGCAACTTTATTTTTCAAAAAATGCCACCCCTACAAACAGGAATTTCATACATTTTGATTTTGTTGTATAGTAGTGGATTTCACAACTTTATTTTTCTAATATAAGGCTGAGTTACAATTAGCATATTTCAGCTCCTAGAGCTCAAACAATTTTCCTCTAAGCAGTTTATTTGTTAGTTGTGTGGTAAAGTGCAACTACCGTGTGTTACTTTCCTCTCCTTCTCCCTCTTTCTCCTGTAACTTTTCACAATGTGTTGATAGACTGAAAATAAATCTTTTTACCAGCTTTGTAATTTCAGTAGTTGTTAATTTTGCGTAATTTCATTGTAATCGTAGCTTATATTTTTATTGCAGGTTAAGCTGTACTTTGGCAATCTGAGGAATGAATACAAATCGTGATACAAGGATCTTAAAAAAAAAAATTGCTTTTTTCTTGATGCTATTCAAGATCCAGTAAAGCAAACAAATTTCTTTTGGCAGACCATGCTTAGTGTTCCAATGTTTGCAATTCCATATTTACACTTAAAACTAAAGAATATCAGCCTGTATAATTTCACATTTGTACATTTTCCATTTAAGATGCTAACTTCATGAACATTACGGTAAAATTATTTTTAAGCTCTATATTTACTGACAGCAATTCCTGCTCATATAATGTCCTGAACATATCTTAACTTCAATACTGTCAAAGGCAACACGTGTAATCTTGTTTCAAGAGTCTTGACCTCAATAAATATGTCACAAATGTTTTCTTTTTAAGTTGGAATTACTTTAATTGACTTGGCATTTGACTCTGTTAATCAACATTCATCTTATCTCAGCTGAAGTAATTTAACCTGAGTTCAATTAAATTAATTCTCAGTCTTATTCTTAGAAAATTACATTCACAATCATAGTCTGCACAAGACTATCTAAATTTCCCAGAATGAGAAGTGTGATATTTCAGTATCTGCATATGGCCCTAAATGAAAGTTACATCTTATTTCCTCAAAAATTTCTTTACAATTGAGATTTTGTACCCATGTATTCAACCTTCTTGACAATTTTTCTCTACTGTGTGAATTCCCTTTGTTCTGATTTCTTTAGTAGGGATTTAGAAGTAATAAATGCTTACTCTCATTTCTCTTGGAAAAAGAGGAAGCAACAGGTGAAGCCATCAGTCAGAAAGCACAAAGCAAGGAAAGAAAAGGCAGGTGTTCCTAAGTTACTTATTCTATCAATAGAGTGATGTTTGCTACAGGATGTTTTGGATGGCCTGAAAAAATAATTTTACAAATACTAGGAGAAAAGACACATTAGTGACTGTTAAATACAGAAATATCATGTCGGACTTGAAAGAAAAAAGATTCTGAACCTAGAACAGTAGGTATTCCTTGGAAGGAATGTGCACCCTTCTCTGGATTATCTATAATTGGATGGTAATACTGCTGCTATACGTCATTATAACTCAACATGATCTTAGTATTCAGAAATTCTGTTATAATGATGGGCCTGTTTAATGACACGCAATAAAGATATTCACCACTTGCAGAAAAGTACTTACATAAGAAAATTGGTATGAGTTCATAGTGTGACTACAAAATATCCTCAATCAATTATGCAGTCACATCTTTTGCTAAATATCACTTCTGGTGGGGCTTTTTTGGGGTCATTTTTGTTTCTATCTTTTGATTTTTGGAGAGGTATTGGTTTGAGTGTTTTTTAAGAAATTGATCCAAAAGTATACTGAAGCTGTCAGCTTATTATTACTAAATATTCCAGACTTTTAGGGAAATATATGAAACTATGACCATAATGTATGTATTTAAATATTTGTGCAAATGTTTCATAGAATTTTTGGCAACAGATGTGCTTGGTTTAATTTTCTATATCTGATTCGATGGGAAATTTACTTTCTTTATCATGATTTATTATATTAGAATATTTTATTAGCCTCAGATCTCTGCTTTGTGACAGGATTTACTGATATATATTTGTTCACAATGCTCTATATGTTATGTTTTTTATATATATACATAATTTTCTGTTTGCTTTAGAGCTGGGAAGTTATTTTATATTCAGTTCAATTCTTGCTGACATAGAAGCAACACAGAATATTCCTAGAGTTTTCTAGCATTTTAACTCTTTTTCTACAGAAATCACTTATGTTCATTCTCCACACCTGAAAGCAAACCAAAACCTTTAAAATCTTTATAAAACAATAGATAAAAGAAAACCTAGCTCAAATTAGTTAAGAAAATATGTGGGTTTGTTCTTGCTTTTTTTATTCTCTTATCATTTTTTTTTCTCCTGGGGTGTTAAAAATAATCCTAAATCTTAAGACATCTTTATAATTTAAAAATAAAAAAAAAAAAAAACCACCAAAAAACTCCCTTAATTAAACTTTTAAAACTTAATATAATTTTATTTAAAATAATCTTAATGTTTCACTTCACAGGCCACAACCTAATCTGAGTAAAACTTCTCATCCCACTAACTGCCCGATTCAAGAATTTTTCCTCTTAAGAGGTGAAATGTTTAAAAGAACATTAAAAGCAATTCAGTAAGCAGATTTCACTAAAATCAGTCTGTTGATTGCTTGAGTTCCTTTGATAATCTGGTCTGTGGGTTGTGATGGGTTATTAACAAAGACTAATTTTAAGCTGGTCTCCCAAGGCTCTCTCCACTAGTAGCAAACAGAGACAGATTCTTTTAGAGGACAAATTGGAGCAACAAATCACCTTCTGGTAAGAGCTTTCCACTTCTTGATGTATAGGGCAAATATAGGGAGACAAATCTCCTGGGCAGATATGGAGACCACTAAAATCAGAAGGGTTTGGAAATCTGAACCTTTTTTGATTTAAGAATTTTTTTTTTCCATACAGTTTAAACAAGGTAACATGATATAGCAGAAAAAATGAATATCATTAAATCATATTAATGTAGAACAAAAGATGTTGAGAACTATCACTTCAAATTTAATATCTCTTTTTAAATTAAGTCTATCATCTTCTGGAGAAAAGTGAGAAGATGTTTTAATAATTCAAGAACTCAGTTATTCAGGGAAGCTTGATCTATTTGGCTACTACGGCACTGATGACAAGGGTGTCTATACTTCTCCTTTTCATCTCCTGCCTTTTACCCCTGACAAGTCCATACATGACTTAGTTCAAAATGATGCTGTGAATTTGGAAACTACTGTTTTGATCAAAAATTCTTTCCTACTGCCCGAGATAAGTTTGGTTCATACGACAATTAACTCAAAATATTTAACAAACAATTTTAGCTGGTTAATATTCCCAATTGTTACTGCACATACAGCCAGTGGTTACTGTTCCAAATCAGGCAGGGCAAGAAGGGGGAAAGAGAGAGGTAGATTTAAAAAAAGTATAGATGCAAATACTTAAATGACATAGACAGGAACTCAAGTCAGTGAATCCACCACCCTGCTAATAAAGTAACCACCAAATCTCTCAAAAAAAACCCTACCTAAAATTCTATACTTATGGCAGTCAAGTATTTACATATATATACATATATATATATGTGTATATATATATAACCGATTGACTTGGAACTTTCAAGGTACTCCTTGCAATAACAGACTGAGTAAAAGAGTTTCAGAAGAGAATGTTAAAATGTATCTTTAAATATAAATTAAGGCAATATTTTCATTGATTATTATGGCTTCAGAAGTTCAGAAGAAATTTTCCATGTTGATATCATGATTTCATATGCTAGCAAATTTATAATAGAAACATAAGTAAAAAGGGCTAACTATCCAAATTAACAATAGGGAAAATGTGATTTGGAAACAAGTATAACTAATGAGATATCTTATTCAGTTGTTAAACTCTAATTTAAGACTGTTTTCTTTATCCTTTGAAATTTATCTGTAATTAGAGCACAAAAGGAGGGGCTATGGACTCAGGGATCCTTGTGAGTCCCTTCTGACTCAGAATATTCTGGGATTTTGTGATTCTGTGAAAAAATAAGTCAGAATTCCAGCATACGACATATTTTGGCAGGGTATGACATCTTGCTTAATATCTATTTAATATACGTTAATGCATGTTAGGGCACCAGACAGAGTTACCAGTAATGAAGGACAACACAGATGTGGAAGAACTGGATGGGAGTAAATATATTAAAAAAGCTATGAAGGAAAAGGGGCCATGTTGGGTGAAGGAGGAGAAATAAAGATAAGTAAAATACTAGATAAAGTTGCTGAAGCAATTACCTACAGCAAAATATCTCTACAACAGTTACAGTGCAGTTCTTTGGGGTCAAATAGCCATCAAGGATGTGGGCATGTGAAGCTGTACACCTGTACAGGTACCTAAACACATACAGTAACATACCAAGGAAGGAGCAATTCCAGTTTGACAGTTTGGTTCTTTTCTAATACTATTGCCACACCTATAAAGGCTCATTCCTCACCAAGGAGGCTCTGCCTCGTTATTCAGACTGCCTCTGCAAGGCTCCCTCTAAGGCTACACACAGAGCAGCCTGCTGCTGAAGGTTTCAAAATCTGGGAACTGGATACAATCACTGAGAAACCTTCAGAAATATTTACACAGCTGAAAACATTGAAGCAGCCTGTTCATGCTAGCATTGTTTGAAAATGCCCAACTTATTTGTTGAATATACTCAGACTCCTGTATCATTTAAATCCACAGGTTTAACTGCATGGCATGAGAGGTCTACATGCATTCCTTTGGAACCAATATATCAAATGCCTGTTTTGAAACAAATTCAATGAATTCAATGTTCAACAACAACCTGGAGTGAATATTTGGCCCTAGCAGTTCCCTAGCAGCTGCCTGAAGTAAATTACTGAACTGTGTGTGTAGGGCCAAGCTAGCACGCTGACGTAAAGAGTCAGTCCCTGCTACAAAAGACAGGCTTCATGTGTCAAACTTTATAAAGCCAGGGCAGGGAGAGGAACAAGTGCTTCTAGAAGTTTTCACTGCCTCAGAGAATGTATTATGCTTGTCTCTGTCCTGCTACTGTACCATTTAACTCTTTGTCCTGAGCACAGCTCTTATGTTAGCTCTATCTTTTATGTCCCACATACACAATCAGTACTAGAGCTTGTGTACAGCCAAGGCATTCACATGAATTGCAAATGGTCTTTGCAGCTGCTGCTTCTTTTGAACATCTTTGAGATGTAATATTCTGCTTCTATATTGGTATCATCAAAAAAAGACAAACTTTTTGAAATACCTATTGAAATAAGCATATATTTCAATGTAGAGGTCTTCTGAATTCAATAGCATTGATTTCAAAAAATGGCTAAACCCCAAGGGGAAATCCCAAGCCACTTCACTTCTTCCAAAAACCAAAAGAAATATATGCAGTATTATGCAAACTTCATGAGCTCAAGAACAATGCCAGGACATATCCTATAACATTAACTGTTAATGATGTTATGTAAAAGATACTTACCTGAGGTTAAATATCTTCACTGTTTCATAATAGGGAATTCTGAAATGGGCTAATGGCTTTCTTGAGGCAAAGAAATTTCAATGTCAGAAGCGCGATTAAATTTTTTTTACAGGTTTACAGATCCTACTCCTACACTATTAGCTCACACTTATATCTAAGGTGTCAAGAGCAAAATGACATCCCACTGCCATTCATTAACATAAAAGCCTTCTAAAGCAGTGCAGTTGGTTTGTAATATCATCTATGTATCAAAGTGACCTAAATCACACCATAATGCTGATTTTCTACAGAGAATCATTAAAGTTATCAAGAATCAAGGCTTGAACCTTTGCCGCTGCTTGACTAAGAATAAAATGTGATGCAAGGAATCAAATCAAAGATCTATTTGCGTCTTGAAATAGAAGTCATGGTTTTTCACTTCAAAATATTGTAGGCAGCATACACTAAGACAGCAGAATTAGCGACACAGCTGCCAAAGTAACTGAAAAGTAGCTTCCCCTGAAATGATGCATATGAGGACCATCCATGCATAACAGCAGGATCTAAATTCTAAACAATAATGATACTGTAGACTTAAGGGGAAAAAAGCATGCTAGAGTCTTGTTTTCTCAAGTGTCAGTTATGTACCTTGAAAAGATATCAGCACCGTCTTTGCAATTTTTGAAAAGGAGTTCTTTAGATACCTGAAGGAATTCAGAAGTCTATACACTTAGTCCTGGCACCCGTGTCAGGAGGTACCTTGCTGAGTTTGCTTCCTTGCTTCCAATTGAATGTCTGTGTCCAGACTTAGAAATGACCTGGTGAGCTTTAACTTCTACAGATTGTTTTCATATGCTGTAAATAAGTAATGCAACATGCTCTTGTCTTATTACAGTTTGAAAAACTGCAATGGAAAAGACTTTCTTCTACTATAATTTTCTGAGTATGATGCTTGTCAAGCAAACTCACTACTATGTAAATTATTATTTAATAATTAGCATCCTTTGTGTTTGCACTTCTCTCTGTAGTGAAGTAGATATGTCATTCATAGCAAACAGGATATACAGAAGAGGGTTTATGTTTAAGCATATATATGCACATAAGGATGTGAATATATATGTATGTAGCACAACAGATCCCTGGTGACTTACCAGTTTCACAGGATTTTTCTTATATTCCAAGGAACATCAGAAAAGAAGAGAAACATCTTCTATCATTTCCTCTCAACTATCTTGTTCCTTCTTTCTATAAATAAGTACTGCTGCATAGTTAGTTTTAAAATTGCAAAAAAGACTAGAAGATGTGGAAAAAAAGGGAAATAATCAGGATGTTTTTTCTTAAGTCTATACATTAGTTCAATAAATAAAAACTAAACCTCACATGTTTTTTGATATAAAACATTAAGGCTAGAAGAGGTTAAAAAAAATCCCAGATGTTCAGAATGTTATCTATTAGTGTATTTAATAATATCAATTGGTACAAGAACTGGTTTTTCAACTAATGTAAAATAGAACACACTCCATATGGAAAATCTCACAAGAAACAAAAAATGTTTTAACTGGAGCTGAGTGAGGGTGAAGTTGGAAATAGGGTGCAGACATAAATATAGTTTATTAAAAAGCAAAGAACTCTGCTAGTATACTGATGATACAGTTGTTTTCTTTGGCAATAATCTCTTTCCCTTGCTTCTTTATTTATTGAAAGGAGCCGGCTTGCCACCAATTTAACATAAATAGAGCATTTCTGCCTGCAGTATCTTAAGTGATATAGAGGTTCTAAATCCTTTTCAAATCTCAGATAATAAATACATTAACTTTCTATAATTAAGGAAAAGAAAGGAAAATGAGCTCAGTACCCTTAACTCAATCAAATAACTGTCCTTTGCCTGTACTTTGTATTAATTAGGATTTTCATTCACCCTCAAATAAAATAACTTTGATAGATAAAACCAGTGAATCAAATTAAGAGATAACAGAAAATGTTTTTTTCAAAGGACACTGACTGTGAAAAGAGTCTTTGTTTGTTATCTCAAGCATTATTTCATTGGCACACTCATTCTGTCCTCAGCTGTAATAAAATGAGACAAAGTCATACACTTGTTTTCTCTCTTTTCTTTTCTCCTGGTACAGTTACAGCAGTCAGGGCTTCAGAAAAGTTTGTTTGTGTAACTAGTTACTTAGAAGACCCATTTGCATTGAAGAGATTTTGCACTTCTCTTAGTGCACTATTAATGGACTGCTCATGCCTAGAGTAAATTAATCATGAGATTCCTGAATTCTAAGACATTCCAGCAAATTTTAGTCAACTAGGTAAAATACCTATATCTTAGGTATTTTACTTAGGGATGTTCCTTAAGGAAGGGATGTTCCTTGTATTTTTTATGCATCTCTTTTCTGGTATCTACTACTACTACTACTAGTACTACTACTACTACTACTATTAATTTTTTAATACACACTGGGTTCTGTTTGCCAGTTTCAGAAAGGCATGTTAGCTCAAAAATTTACTGAGTTTGCAGGTGCTAAACAGTATAAATATCTAATTAGAATAGCTAATAAAATAAATAGATTAAAATTAGCAACGTCCTCTTGTAATCTTCCATTGCATGCTTCTCAAATAAAAGCTCTTTATTCTGTGACTACTTTTACATCCTTGTACCACCATGAGGACAAGATATTCAAGTAAATCTGTTATTACCTAAATAGTTAGATATTTAGTTTCACTACTGATTGGCCTACAGATATTCAAAGATCCCCATGTCCTCCTATACAGGTAAAAATCTTAGAAATTACTCCATCTCCAAATGATTAAAAAATTATATTTTTGCCTTGACCTCCAAAGCTGACACCCTAATAGAATACCTCCATTATCAGAAGTTTAACACTGGAATGATAATATTTGACTTGAATTCTGTATGTAATTTTGAAAAATATTAAACTAATTCATTTGTCCATTATAATTAAACAATTCATTTGTCCATTAATACATTTCCAGAAAATTAGGACTAAATTCCTTTTGAGTCATAAACAACAGATTGGTTTCCTTTGCTGCTGAGATACAAACAGAGCTTACATGCCAGCATTTTGAAGGTTGCTACTCAATAAATTAGTTGCTTCAAATCTCACAAAACAAGCCAAACAACAACAACAAACCCAAAACAAACCCCCAAAAAAAACCAAACAAAAAACCCCCAACCAACCAATCCACCCATTCACCTAAGATAAGATTTAAAAAAAAAGAGACATTTTCAGCTGAGACTCCTAGCTCAGAAAATCCAAACCTGCTTATCATAGCCCCCTAACCCACTCTGCTCCCTCAGTCCACACTGTTAGCTCAATGTAGTCACAGTGAGGGAAATATACTACAAAACCTTTCAGCACACAGAGAGCAGTCTCAATAAGCACATTGTAATGTGAAAGAGTGGAAGAAGAACACAAGGAGTGTTCTGGCAAAGAATGGACTAAACTACTTCTGCTCTCCAACCACACAATAATGGGTCACTCTTATGAAAGCTTACATATTAGAAGCATTTGCAGAATGTAATTTCCTTTTTCTCTTTCATCAAAGCACTTGAGCAAAACAAAATCATGATATTAAAAAAAAAAAAAAGATTGAAAATTGCATTTTTTTCTGACACTGCAGCTGCTACATGTACCTTTCCACTCCTGCAAAAGAGAAAAAAACCAGCTCTGAATTGAGGGCTGTTATCAATCTCTATGTTAGATAATAGTCACTTGTTCCCTGAGGTCAAATTTATGAATATTTAATACTAAATAGAAGCTCTAATTGTGTTTGAGAAACACAGAATTGTTCAAATATATTCTGCACAGCCATTACAGGAACATAAAACATTATTATAATTGTGGAGTTTTAAGTGCTTAAAGAGCAAAAAACCATAAAAAGGACCTATTAATTTTATCCAGTGCAGAAGAAATACAAGCAAGAATGGTGACTGATTAGGGTCTTGTTACATAAACTGTTTTCTTTGTATTATGTGCCCAGGAGAAAAGGGCTGCTCTAGGACAGGAAGAGCTTTCATCATACAGGCCTGGCAGCCATGTATTCTGAAACTGATCCACAGCTTTATTGAACCACCTAGGTAACCAGCCCTTGTCAATAATGGTAAAAAAGACGTTGAATCACTGCTAGCCTTTCTTTATGTTGATGGGAAAATACACGAGTGAGATGCCTACGACAGAATGGCAACTGCTCTTAAATACAAAAGCACGAACTTTCGACATCGTTCCAGATTCACTTCAAAGTAACTGGAGAAATTTCATGGTGTGCATAGTTTTATTTTGTAATTGTGACAGATGATTCATAATTTTCTGCTTTATGTTAGAGAATTATTTCAGAAATGCTTTGGACATAAATCGATCATTTTTATTTACGTTAAAATGTCAAAATCATCTAAGTAAAATACACTTTACTATCACTTTTTAATATTTTGCCTACACAATAATAGTAGCAGAATTACTAATAGAATTTTTTAATGTTTTATGTAATAGTACATATATTAATATTTGTAAGACAAAAACCCCACAAGCTTGTGCATATAATACAATCTGTCCAGAAGCATGACAAATACTAGATCAAGTAGTGTGGTGATTTAAGATAATATTTTAATAATTAAGAAATCAATGGGTATTAACTTTTAGAACTTTTCAGTTGAAATTGATTTATTTATGGTATTAAAAATAATAATACTACTTTCAGTCATGCAGGTTTGCAAACCAAATATTAGCTGAAGTCATGACAGTATGTGATTGCTTTAGCTGACGTTACATGACTCCATCTCCAAAGATGTCTGACTGTTTTAGAGGGGTTCTGTAACCTTCTGTCTTCAGGTAAGCAAACTTCCTCCTACTAGTGCAAACCTATAATTGACTTGCTGTGCTCCTTCAGCTGAAGAAACTTTGGGGTCCCCAATCATAATACATTATACAACATTTTACATAGCTCTGGAAACTTGAGCATCTATTGCATTAATTCAGAAAATCAAAACAGAAGCCAGAAACATTCTGACTGCAAGCACAGTGAGAGAAAAACTACAGCTAACACATTAGTCCATAGAAATGACCGAATTTAGAAACATCAAATGATATTTTAAATTTTATATTTGAACACGTTTTCTCAAAACTCCTAGTTTTTCCACATTAAAACTGTACTTTTATACTTTTTTCTGTAAGTTTAAGCCTTACAGAAAATATTATATTTTCATATCTTTAAAGAAAACTATTTCACAAGCCCTACATGATAAACAAATTTTTAGTAGCCATATTTGGATGAGGAAGAGAAAATGGATGTAATGTATATGAATTTTATCAAATTAGCTTACTTATTTTTTTAATTTACTCTGTCAGGTTTTAATTGTGTACCCGCATTCTATTATGTAGATTTATGAAATTTACTCTTAAAAAATCACTGAATATAGAGAATAAAAAATTAATTTTCATTTAACAAATCAGCAGAATGGAGCCTAGCTCTAAAATAGATAAAGTTATGAATTAAATCTGGCCCTTGTAACATATATGAAAGTACCGGACACATAGATTAGATCCCCCTGGACACATTGAAAAGTTAATTAAATAAATAGATAAATCTGAGGTAATAAGGCAATGTTATATTTTCCTCATTTATGCCATCATAGTTGCTGCCAGAAAACTTCACCTTTGAATCAGTTGGCAGTCATTCATTGCTCTTGCAGTCAGCCTTCAGTGTCATGTACAGAATTGAAAAAACAGGTACATCAGGAAAAGTTATAAAATAAAACTCAAAATATCAAAACCATTTGAGATATGAGCAAGACCACGTGACAAATACTAATAACAGCAAAACTCTATATGTAATTGTAGTGAACATCAGAAAGAAATAGACCAATTCCTTGTTCATGATTGATTGGAAATGCCAAGCTATTAAAACAGTAATTCCAGGGCAAATGTAGTTTTTTCAGGGGATTACCTTTCTTTTGTACTTTTATTCTTCATCATGTGTGACAAGTGTACCAATGTCATCTCCCTAGGATTGAATACAATGAAGGAATTAGTCTTTTATCTCTTTAAAAGGTAATCTATAGATTAGACACTTTTAATAATTCTTTTATATCGACAAAATCGTAACCTGTTATGGCTATACAGGTGAAATCTACTATGAAGAGAGGTCCCGAAGTGGGGCAAAGCAGCTACATAGGTTTTCTGAGTTAAATGGCTCTGCTCAAGAGGCAAACTACATTGTTTCTATTTCTTCACTGAGTTATGGACATAATTACTGCTGCTTTTATAAATTGTTTGAAAGCGTCTCACAATGGAACATGGTAGTTGGCTATTGCTGTCACTAAATCATCACAAATTCTTCTTCCAGTGAATTGACCGTAACAATACTTCAGTAGAAACTAGATCTGTACTAAATATTCAAATAGATGTAATTAGAGACTATTCTTATGAGTCACTTTAGTGCAAATGCATGGTTGCTTCCTTGTTTAAAAAGTGATCACATGGAGATAAATGGTAAAATACATTAAATTTAACCCTTGTGAATGTTAACACAGAAATCTTGAGTTTTGCCCTCATAGAAAAGGACAAAACTCTCAGATTCTGTTTATAGAGGGAAAGGAGAGCACAGTGACGTTGTGCAGACTTATTTCAGAGTAGATTACTACACTTGAAGTGTTCCATGAACTGCATTCCCACAGCATAAACCCAATACCCTGGTTCCACAGGGACTGCATGGGAGAGAGCAACAAATGCACAGTAAATTCTCACGTAGTCCTCACAACATAGTCACAGTGAATCCTTCAACCACCCCTTTTTGAAAAGTTCCTTAAAATTTACTATGTCTGAAAAAATTCCTTGTAGGTAATAGGTATAGTACCCTATGGCACGTATGAAAAGTGTGCTCTAGAAGTTTTCAGATTACTCCATGAAACATAATGTAATTTTCTAAGATGTTTATCTCATCCACAAGGGCTGCTTTTCCAAGAAATTATTACACTTTAAGGATTATGTTTTCAGCAGCAAGTACGACCAAAAAAAAAAAAAATGCCATTAGTATGAGTGAGAACTACATGACTGATCCTCAGCACACAGCAGCTTGCTCATGGGAGATGTTGGTCTACAATAACCTTTATAACCATCCAAAAGACATCTTCTGTAAAGACACAATATCCACTGAAAAGTTTTAACTCCTTTTTCCACAACTGCAAATGCTGCAGAACAGCTGGGGCCAATATCACTAATAAGTTATGCTGAATGTTTAAACTAGTATCAAATAAGTTAAACTCTGAAGTTCCTACGAAGGCAGCTGTGGAGGTAAAGAAGCTACTCCACTGAAAAAGCAGGTAAAACTAGCAAAGAAAGAAATATTATAGAAGGCTGAAATGAGCCAATATGAAGAATATGTCCAGGAAATAGTAAACTGAAACAATTTGTTTGCACCTGTATGTGGAAGCAGTGTGTATTTGTCATGTGAATGCATGAGCTACATGTAGCATAGAGCACTAGACCTAGCATGATTTTACAGGACCACAGAGATAAAGTTCTGTTTGGTTTAGCAGTTGCAAAACATCTATTACATAATTTCACTGTTTACTGCTGCTTAGAAAAGCCACAAAAATACTTATATTGAGAATATTTTTGAAAACACTTACAAATTTTTTTGGCTTGTTCTATCTGCCATGTACATGGCAGACCAAGTTCAGCTTTTTGGGCTTTGTGCAGTAACAGAATTGTGACTTGTGCCAGCATTATCAAAAATTATTTGCTTTGACTCTTCTACTGTACTTTGTCTTTTGTTATCTTAACGAATTAATGATTGAGGTGGAAGAACAGCCATTTACTAAAATATATCCTATTTATCATGTATGACAGAAGCTACAAAAAGTCTGTGGGGAAAAACTGGGAAGAATTGCTTGTTTAATTGCTACATCATAACTAGCAAAATCTGAATAGAATATTAGTTTAACATATCAGTAAAATGCTTTTAATGCACAATGAGGGGAGAAAAAAGGAGAACACTGGAAAAGCTGTCATTTAGTATATAAAGCTGGTATAGAGCTGACAATAAAGCTATTCACATTCAGATAAAGATTTCACTGCAGTGATATTTCTCTGTTACAGGGATACTGAAGAAGAGACTCAAACCCAGATTTTACTGTTGATGTCTTTTTTTCCGCCTGATGCTTTATTTTCAGCTACAGTAAGGAAAACTGATGCCTTGTAAAGGAAATGGCTTTTGGGAGGCAGAGGCGAATGTATTTTTTAAATAGCAGCAAATGAGGAAAAACTCCCAAATGCAGCTCCCTTCCAATCCAAATCATTCTATGATTTTATGCTTGTTTGCTACAATTTTTATTGGAAGAAACAGTACAAATGGAACTGCTGATTTCCTTAAAAGAAAGAAATGTTTCTCAGCAGGCAGAGAGAGGATAAAGTGACAGAATTTTCTGGCCTATAAATTATCCTTAAAATAGTCAGAACATGTCCTAAAGTTCCTCTTCTTTTAAGAATATCTCAGAAGTGGAAAGGTGGGTGAAATAACTCTGTCATCATCAAGCCTTTCCAATTATTTGTATTAGAGGAAAGGGCAGACACTGAGGCAGAGCCAAAAAAAAGATAGCACTTCTTATTTTCTGGATGAACAGTAAAAGTGATCAAAGTGTCTGGGTTTAATAAAAGAAGAAGTTCAATTGAGAAAAATTATAATGTTCTCCTTGCTGTAATAATTTAAAGCATTTGGGTAACCCCTAAATCTTTCTCTGGTTTGAAAAGGCTGAGTTTAGCATGAGCAATAAGGCTGCTATGGTCCCTCTTTTAACAATAGTTCAATCAAAGTTGCACTTCAATAGACAGTAAACTGTAATTTCAAAAATAATAAAAAAGCATATCCTCCTTCTTTCAGTTAGACAAAATACTAAAATTCCCTTCAGCCGAAAAAAGACAGGACTGTTCCAGAAATGTCTGATGGTAGGAATTTCAACAATATATTTGGAAACATAAATTTGCATAGCTTCTTTATTTTTATCATACACATATGCATAAGGATTTAAAGGCATAGAGAAGAGATATTATTGTAAATGAAAGAATTAAAAAAAGAAAAATATTTGTATTTCAAGTATAAAATTTACTCCCATATGAGCATGATTAAAACTCTTTTTCTCAAGCCTGTCCTTTCCTCTCTATTGTAGAAGATCCTGTGACATTCACTGTACACAGTCTTGTTTCAACAAATTAAAATGCTTTTTTTTTTTTCAAATAACAATCTTTTTTTTACTACAAACTGNAATCCACCGGGAATGATGAAAAAAAAAAAAAAAAAGAAAGAAATGAGGGTGGGTTAAATGCTGAATTTTACCATTGCAGATTTATTATAGTTACCTACCTTCTTTGTTACATTTAGCTCCTAGTGTCTGCTAATACATCAGAGGATCTCATCGCAGCATGTCATACAACACAAAGATCTAGTAGTACTTCCCTTTTAGCTTGCCTAACATTAAATATTAGCTTTATTTTTGTTAATATATTGCTCCAATCAGCACTGAAAATCACTTTTATGAGCTTAATAGGAACGCCTGCGACTTTTCAAAACTTTTTTTCCCCTATGGATGTTCTGCTTGAGATTGTTGCTGTGGCACTGTATAAAAATCACATTGAATTGAACTGAAAATCACATTGAATTGAAACGTATTTCCATGCATTGTTCTCCTACAAGTTTTACAGATTTCGCTATTTATCCTGCCAGGGAAAATGATTTGCCTTAAACTCCAACAGGGAAAGATTAGTATTTAGCTAGCCTACAATTCACCAAATATCCACTGATTACAGCATAGATGCTTATGTGTTTGTGACAGTACGAACTTCGATTTTAAAAAAAAAATGAATTATAATATCATTCTTATGTTTTTGACAGCATTATTACTTATGAATATAGTTTTTTTATTCAACAGAGGCTTATACCTTAATTGTTACCTGAATTGGTTTAGACAATACATGAATACATGAACACTAAAAAGAGAAAACTCTGAACAGCACTGCAGAAGATGTTTCTAACCCTGCCTATGAGACGGACCACTACATCACTTCAAATACGTCATCACTCTAGTTCAATATATTACACTGAAAATAGGCAGCAATTTGGAGGAAAGTTAAATAATTTTCTGAAAGGTCCACTTCTCACAGTAATTTTAGTTCCTGTCACTTTGTACCCAAAATCATTGTGCATATCAAAGTAAGCCTTCATTCCTTAATTTAATCAGTTGGTAATATCAGAATAATCCTTATGCTTGACAAAATGGCCTTTTCATGAAAAAAACATACTTGCTTCATATAACAAGATCTCAAATCCAGACCTTTTATCCTCCCAGGATGTGTATTCACCATTAAAGTATCTCTTTTTCAGCAAATCTGTATCCCATGTAGCTAACACAGAAACCTAATTTTCCCTTAGAAGTAGCAGCACACTCTGTAGGCTTTAAGTATATTGATTTCTGAACCCAACCAGAAGCACACAGACACAGTAAAACTTTTCCATGCTTTTTTCTGTGTGTGTGTGTGTGTGTGTGTGTGTGCAAGTGCCCTTTGGAAGCGTTCCAGGAACAGCCACTGAGAGGTCAGAAGCTCTCCATGGGCGTGTTCGCTGCCCACAGCAAGGTGCCTGCGCTGACACACACAGTTTCACATCAGCTTGTTAGAGACCTGGCTGTGAGCCCCAGCCTGATAGCAGCTGTCTCTGCACCCTTTAACTGCAGGATAACAGCAGAGGCAACGTGGGCACAGCTTGGAAGTGGAGGCCCAGCTCCAATGGTCAGTTGTGGGTCACTGAAGAAGGCCAGCCTTGAGAGCTGGGGCAGGACAGGCATTGGTTAAAGAAGCAGAAGCTCAGAAAGGGAAAATAATAGTGAAGAAACAGCAAAAAATAACTGCCCTGACCAAGTAACATTCCTACTACTGAAAATACCTAGCCCAGGGACACAGACCAAGAGCCACAATCTGCAGTGAAACACAGCTGTCCTTCAAATGGCCAGACCTCAGCTGTTGTGGGAGAAAAAGCAGATGCCTGATTTGGTTTCTGATCATCTGGATGAAAGCTCTGAAAACTGCCTTGATGGTTACAATCAGCAAAGACCATTGCCATCAGAACTAATCAAATGTCAGTTCTGTGGCAGCATATACATTTAGGTCCTTTTCCCAAATGTTCCTGTCACAGTGATCTCTGATTTCTTCTTCATCATCTCCTTCTTCTTCTACCTCCTCCTCTTTCCCCTCTTCTTCTTCCGCTTCATCTTGTTCTTTGGGGAGGTGGCAAGGAGCTGAGCTATCACTGAGAAATTCCTATCAGAATCTTCTTCTCTTCAATGAACAGTGTTAATTATAGATCTAATGATACTCAAGAAAATTTAGAAAATTGCCAGTACTGTTGCCAGCATTGTTCTACCATGACCAGCTTTACATTATATCTGTGATCACATTGGGGACTTCATTCTGCTAAATTCTCCTGGTACTTCTCAGATTTTTTTAGTTCATAAATATAATCAATAATTAATCATGTAATCAATAATTAAATCATTTTATGTCTTTTGGAGATCATTATTGCAAGCTGTCCTTTAAATCAGAGTAGTTCTCTGTCAATACTCAAACTTGCCACTACATTTCGCGCTTTCCAAAACTGGGGAATTATTCAAGCTCTTTGTTTTTCAGGTCTCATCCTGCTTTTGACTTCTGAGACAACATTAGCTGTCTCCTTAAGGCTGATCATTTTTTACGGCTTCTTGTGAAGGACTGCAAATTTTTTTTTTAAATTAAGACAAACATGACTACATATCTCTTTCACTCACCATTTCATTGACATTCTTAGGGAATTACAATATATTAGAGGCCCTTACAAAGGCCAATCTCCTTGTAAAATTATCATCCATTAAGTATTTAAGTATTTAATAGTTTTACTTTTAATTGATACTTCAAATGAAGTATTTACGGAAGATCAGTGAGTTCTGGGAACTCATTTGCTGCTGTCATAATGATAGCAAAATATTTTCTGCTATAGAAGCTCATTGTAATGAATAGCTGTGTTTGGGAGTTTGTGGTTGTTTGCTTGTTTGTTTTATAGGATTTCAACCACCTTCACTATGTTCTTTCTGAGATTTTTGGTGTGTTCTGATGTTTAATATGTAGTTTGTTAACAGTTTTAAAGCTTAAAATTCAAATACACTGCTTTTTGATACTTTAATTGTAGTAATGTCTTATCTTTAACACATGAGGAAATGATATCCATTGTCTCAAAAATAAACAGAGTACTTAGGATGCATTTAATAGACATTCATTATCAAGTGGTGCTATTCTCTCAGATTTTGTAAAGACATGTCAATTTGCCAGAGAAAAAAAAAGGGACAGAATTTCCTTTTAACCTTTTCCAATTCCCTGACAATAGGTCCTCAATTTCCTCTTACAAGGGTTTAACATAAATAAAGACAAGCATTGTTGTGAGATTTCTCGTGGAAAATATTAGTATTATACCTTTGAGGACTGCATGCATTGTTAGATTAACTGTAAAAATTTTATGTGTCACTAAATACCTGGAATATTGGGAGGGGGGGAATCAGTATTCAGTATTTCAACTGTGTGAGCAGATTCATTTTCTTAAACTATCTTTTAAAATTACTTTTTTTTTCCTCATCAGCTCTAGTGAAATTAGTTGGAAAGAGGAAAAGCAACTTTCATATTCCTATTGAAAGCAATTCATGAACCCAATCACTGGAGTGCCAGAACATATCTACCCTCTGAAGTATTTCTTGTCACATGCTGAATATTTCATAGCATCCAGACCACCATATTCATATTTATTTCAAGATGGCTTAGGAATATTATGTCCTGTTAAAATTGTGTTAATTCCAACAATAATTATGCTACATATCAGGAAGAAAAAAACATATTTTTCAGAATAGGAAAAAAAAGAAAGTTCTACACATGAAAAATTTTTGTTAAGGATTTGCATTTATCCAATACTTGCAAATTTTTCTAATGAAGGAACAATTCATCACTTATGCTATCTTGAATGTTCTGGCACAGTGATCTCACCTATGAGCCTTATATATTAGTTTAATGACTACTGTGGAAATTACGAAGCTGAAGGGTTCTTTTAGAAATGTTTTTGCCAGAGATTTTCAAGAGGCAGATATCTAATATCTGACTTTGCTAAAATAAAACATAAACATGAAACAAGTAATTTTGCAGTAAAATGCTGCAGATTATGGCAATGATGAAAACATATTTTAAAATGAAAAAAAGTGTTTTTCTTGTTCTTTGGACATGCAGAAACCATTGCTAGAAGATAAAGAGATTTATAAGGGCATTTAACATAAACATACACAAATGTGCTTCTTAGAACAGAAAATCCATTATTGTGATTTGCATTTCCATGCATTTTACTTTATGAGTATTTTTCAAAATTTAGTGCCTATTACTGAAAACTATTCTGCTTCTTAATGAAGAATTTTTGATTAAATAATTTTTGCTATGTTGTAGAGAATTTCAATGAGGTTATTATTAAAATTCTGGTAGACTTTAATTTTTTTTATAAATCAGAATTTAGAATACTGCAGGAAAAGTAGTACAGCTAAGATGAAGAGAAATCAGATGGAAGCAGATATCTGTAGATTTGCAGAAAAGAATCTGTCAGCTCTTGCAGAGTAACAGAAAATATCTTACCAGTTACTAATTAAAAGGAAGTTGTAAAGAAGTTCTTCTTTTAAAAGAAGAACTTTTTAAAATTTCCTTTTAAAAGACATTTAAAAAATTCTTCTTTAAAAAGAAGATATTTAAAAGAAGAAAAATCTTCTATATATAAAAGGTACATGCACACAATCTCAACTCTCATCTCTCTCAAACCTTCCCGTAATAGCTGGAGCGGAATACAACTTTGGGGTTTTTGTGACAGGTGTTCAAGAGTTCCCTCTGTTGCTTTTTGAGATGTCAAAGATTCAATTTTTAAAGCTTCTACTCAAACTATTTGTTCAAATTCCCTTCTTTAACAAGAAAATTGCAGTTACACCTCAAATAATTTTAAATACTACTTGTTTTTCAGAAATCTTTTTTAGGAACACTAGTTTACCATGTTTTTGCATTTAATTTTAGTGAAGCAGACAGATGTCAACATGTTTCTTAACTGCTTAAATGAAAGATAGCTTATACTCAGACTATGTTAGGCCATACGGCCATAAAAAATTATATCATGGATAAATAAAATAAAAATCACTGAAACATAACTAAAAGCTACCCTTCCTCTCATATGAGGACACATTGAGCTGTTCTGCAGCTCATTTGGATTGTGTCAGTAGGCAGGAATGTGAGCCAATCCATCAAAGGTTCTCTGGAGTTCTCAGGATATGAGGGGAGCTGAACAGCAAAGTTCAAATCCTATTTCTGTTTTGAATTCTCCCCAAACTTCCTGATAGTTGAAGTGCAAACTTCATCCTTGCATCAGCTCGAGTTACCACAATAAACTGGAACAAGGGCTTGTGTCAACAATTTGAGAGATCCGCATCACTGGAGAGTCACGAGTGAAAGAACAACCGAGTGCCCTGGCACACATCCAAAACAGCACTTACATGAATGTTTCAATCAAAACTCCCGAATCATCTCAATCAAGACCTTTTCTTTTTCCACTTTTCTATGTGCAGGTTCATAGAAATGTGGAGGCTTTAGTTTCAACTAGTCTTTATTATCTGCTTGAATTCTGAAAAACCCAAAACCACAAAACAAAAACTACAAAACCCTCTGTGACCTGCCAACTAAACCAGCAAATTACACTGTAGATGTGGATAAATGAAAAATAGAAAAAAATCATGTAGCTTCACTAGTTTTAAAATGAAAAGGATAAATTAATAAAATTAATTCAGTTTTAAAATACCATTTTCTTTATGTACACCTACACATCAGTTCCTTCATGGACAGTTCTTCCAACAGTAATTTCAGTATTTTCTCTGGTTACTCAAATTCATTATTTACTCAACTGTTAAATTTTACTTGCATTTGATTTGTAACCATTTAGATATGGACTCATGCTTCAAGTCACTTCATCCACCAGTCATTCCTAGAAATGATGGTTACAAAGATAACTGTTACATGATTCTGTTGGAATTACATAGGGTATTTTTAATAACTGCAAAAAATTCTGAAAGGTAGCAGACCAACAGTTTTTCATATCTTGGGTCTGCACAAATACAAGAACTGACAACCACAACAAAAATAGCATTCTCTTTCCCCTCTACATTTGTTTATATTGAATACATAGCACTTCAGAGGAAAATCAACAAAAAAAGCAAACTGACAGGTGGTAAATAGTAAATTGGATGTTATTCAAATGCACATTTTCTTTACTTTTTTTCCATTCCTTGAAGAATTTCCTAATCTTCCAAACAACTTCTTTAACACGTCAGTAAGTCAATTACAGAACAAAAACTCATTTTAGTTTTGTTATTCCATGCATTTCATAAAATAAAGTACTTGCTAGACTGCCAACCACATAAAATCTATTCAGCAAGTGGAAACTGATCCAAGCCAAAAAAATGTCTGGCAACAAAGGTTTTCACTAGAGCCTAGCTGAGGTTCAAACAGAATTGAAACCCACAATAGGTAATGAACCAAAACCTCAAGGACTCAAAGCTCACAGAAATGTGCCATCCTGATTCAATGGTCCAAACTATCTTGAAATATCCCCTTTGGATGAGTTTGGGCTGAGTGTTCCCCAGCTGTTACTTAACATTATTTTAAACACTACTTTTGCCAGCAGGTTATCTTTCTGTCTGTCTTCAGAAATTCAGGTTTACACTGCATGTTTGGTCCTCAAGGAACCACTTGTTGGAACCTGCTTGACTTCTCTGGGCTGCCTGAGTAGGAATCTGGTTGTGCTATCAAATGAAGCAAGCAAAGACAAAGAGTTTTCTTGTACCTACTTTCATATACCATCTCTACTGAGCTAGTTGTAAGAAAGAACTGAAAAATGACAGATAGAACAATTCACAAGTGGGTAGTAATATTTCCTGGGCTTCCTTTGAAGTGCATGACAAGCTTTTAAAGGAAATGATAGTCAAAGAGGCAAGGGTGTATTCCCTTTCAGTTGAGAGTAGCAGTTCACAGCACCTCTGTGACTCTTACTGTGGCATCTATTCAACACCTTCTGGAAATTCTAGGCATGCTGGAGAATAATGCCATTTAGAATAATAAGGATTTGCAACAACTGTATAAAATATCTTGGCAAAAAAAAAAAGAAAAAAGTTTTTCTCTGTTCTTGGTAAAAAATATTTACACTTTTCACTTGAAAGAGCTAGTTTCAAAAGTGGCTACCTTGATTGAAATGCTGAAGTATCTTGTTATATGATTATGACAAAGATATTTCAAAGCTATCAATGTGAGAAAAATTGCTGAATGTCTGTCTACTTCCCAAGTACACTGCCTTTCCAACATATTAAAATGAGAAACAAGGCAAAAGTACAGATGTATATTGTCTCAGTTTGGCAGAGGGATATTCAGAGCTGCCCAGTTTCCAACCCTGTAATTATTACTTGTGAATTGATTGCCTTTGTCCATTTGTAGGGCTATTTGCTCCACAGGTTTTGGCTTTGTAATAATTCTTAAAATAGAAAATGAGAAATTTAGATTAATACTTAGAACTACTTCATGCTTTTTTTTGGCATTAGGTTGGACTCTTGGTTTTTAAAACTGCAGTTGCAAATTAATTCTGATAGCTAGTAACAATGTCCCTCAAGTTTTCAGCTGATACTCTTTAAAATCTTCATTAATAGCCTGGATAGCACAACAAAAGTGTCCTGCATCATGTTTGCAAATGGCATCAGGCTGGGTGGGTAGGTCCACACTGGAAGGATGCTGAATGGCTAAAAAGTGGACTGAATATAAAAAGGACCCTTATGAAGATCAACAAAGGCAAATGAAAAGCCTTACATCTGTGTTGATATAAACCTTTACAGTTGTACAGGTTGAGAATCACAAAGTTAGAAAAGTGGCTTTGTGCAGAATAATCTGAAAGCTTATGGTAGGCAACAAGTTGAGCTTAAACCATCCACACACCCTTTCAGCGATGGAGATAATCCCTGATGGCACCAGCCATCAACTGCAGGGAAGTGACCACTGGAACTGACTGTCACAGAGTATCAAGACCAAGACTCCTACACACTGGAGGATGAGATACAGGTGGCTTTGGCACACACAGGAGTAGGGACCAACATGGGTGCAGTTCCACAGGACCATTACTTGTGGCAGTAACAAGCTCAGCCCAGCGATCATCAGGCAAATGTGATGTGACAGTCAGGGCTGAGGTTAAATTGTACATCCAACAAAAACATCAGGACCCAGAGGATTGGCACAGGGATACAGGTTTCATGGGTCAGAAAAGAACTAGGAACAAAAACTGAGCTTAAATAAAGCTTCTGGACTAGAAGACAGAGGATGAATTTGAGCACTACAACTGATCAGGACAATCAGTGCTTGTGGGTGCACTCAGTGCCTTGACAACCTGAGAACTGAGTTCTGCATAGTAACTGAGTCTTTCCAGATTTAATGAGTTCTTTCCTAATGCATTTCTATTCATGTCTCTTCAGTCTGGTTAGTCATGTTCTCGGATCAGATTAGAACATTTTTTATGTCATGTAAAGTAATTAATTTTATTGTACTTTTCAGTTGTATGCTGCTGTTGCAAAACTTTTATGGTTTGATTTATTCTTGCAATAGCTGATCATAAGATCATTTAAAAATACTTAGATGTTTATTTATAAAGCATATCTATTTGTATTTTATCTAATTTAGCTAGTTGTAGTTTAGTAATGAAGTCAATGCATTGCCCAAAAGCTATACCATGACAGTATGCAGTATACGAAATGCAAAGAAGTGTAGCAGCTTTGACTCATGACAGAAAAAAGAGCATTCTACTATTTCAACTTCAGAAAGAAAAAGGTGCTTGTCTTGATGTGTTAAACATTAACTTATAATTGCATTTCAGCTTTGTAATTCTTTTCTTGCAAATAACAATCATCATGTTACAGTTTTGGAAACTACAGGGAAAAAAATGATGTCAAAAAATTACCATTTTTACACATAAACTTGAGGGAGGGGCAAACATGAAACAAAGTAATTTAGGAAAAATTGGGACAAACCACTCTGCATCAATGCCAGGGATCAATACTCCATCCAAACAAGATCTACAACATATTTTTAACTTTTCAGAATATAGCCACTTTCTCAGATTCAACAACGAAGGCCTTCAAAACAGTCAATCAAGTTTTGGACATAACCATCCATCAATATATTCTGCATTTTGTGTACCATAATTCTTGGGTTCTTGTTTCACCCATCAACTCTCTTAACTCCTTCTCTCTCTTCATTAGAGTACTGATCCCACCAACTCTGCTCAGACTTTTTTTGCATCATTGTGGTTTTAGTAGTTACTAAATATAGATCTAGAAACAGTAAGAAATGTGGCACAGCAGCATTAAATTTTAGATGTCTTGCTCTCCAGTACATAACATAGTGCCCCAAACCCAATGCCAAGTTTCTGGACTCTTTACAGCCTTTTTAAAAAAGAAAAAGCAATTAGCAGCCAGTCACCAAAGTTAACCAATGCAGAACACCAAGCTCTTATGGAAAAGGCCACACATTAAAAGGGATGCCTTCTAATACAGAGGTTCAGTGATTATCATCTTAAGCATTTAAGATCCTGATAGCATTTGTTACCCTGCCCAAATACAGTGTGAGGTCTTCAGTTTCTATGGCACTGAAGGCTCTGTAGCCAGGCAGCTCCTCCTCTTCAAGCTGTTCCACTGTTAATGGCCAGTCTAGCAATCTTCAGTTTTAACATGAGTCCTAATTTAGCAACAGGACATTCTTTCTCTACTAAATATGTATAAAGTTTAATTAGTTCCCTGGATATTGTTATATTTTTATTTCATGATCTTTTGTGTCAGGTCTAGAACCAAATTTTCCCATTTGACAGGTGATTTTAATCTATTCCTCAGATCTAACCACCGTTTAAGAATGTCCTATGAAATAGAAAAGCTTGAACATGCTTAATATTAGTTTCTGCACCACAGACTGCCCTGGTTAGTCAGCATCTCCAACGGTCATTAGGCATGAACGAAATCTAAAAGAAAGAAACTAATTTGTCAAGCTGCAGGTGGAGATATGGATGAGTAGCTTGAAACAAGAAATAAAGGGAATTAAGTGGCTAGGGGAATAACAGAGAAAAAAAAAAGAAAATCGTGAAAGATACTGGCCAAATAATGAACATGTCACCTCAGAGAAACAGCAGAAAAAAGGAAAAATTCAACAACTATCATTCAGAAAATATCTAAGACTTTGGGGAAAGAAAACTGACAGTACATGAACAGAATTATTTGTGTGAGAAGGAGCAAAGAAATAAAAAGCTCATGGATGTCTATGGAATAGATAGGAGAGACATCTTCTCTATTAGGTTTGACATTCTTACTAAACAGCAAGAAAGAAAATGAACATTTCTGACTGCAAAAGAAAGAGATAAGCTAAAAGAGCTTTTTCAGGTAACAGCAGAGCCAAAAAAAAAGCCAGGAGATAAAACTTTGGGCATGAGAAAACATTGGGCATGAGAAAGAGCAGGTTATGCTGAGTGTCTGAGAGGGTGGGGCCGAATTTTCAGTGCAGCTCTGCTGGATCAGAAAAAGCTGCATTACTCTTAAAGCTGTGGTTCCCATTTCCTTGTAGGCTGCCAGCAAAAACAGGCAATGAAGGTCCCTTATAAAACTTCCTACTGTTTTCGCAAAAGAGCAGACTACATCAATTAAAGTATGAAAAGGAAAAGAAAGACTGTGTCTGAGAAATATCCTGAGGGCCAGAAAATCCTAATCCTCCCTAAGGAGTGGAAGCCCTGTTGTTTTTGACTTTAAGAACAATTCTGGACAAAATACTTGAAAACGCACATTAAAGAACATTTGTGCAGTGGCAGAAGATTAACTCGATCTATATAGGTGTCTTTCCCCTCTAGCTTCTATCATTCTGGTTTAAATTGCTCTTTAAATTTAGAGAGTTAAAATTAAGTAAAGACAAGCTGTCGCAGTATAAGCCTTTGAAAAATCTATTAAATGCATTCATCTGTGTTACAGCTCTCTCCGTGGGCCAAATTCTTCCTTCACTTGTATTAATACAGTGCTATTGAAATCAGCATGAAAAATCTGAGTAACTATTTATTCCCATTCAGGAGATGTAGCTTGTTTGGTAGTCAACTGTCCTAAATGTTTTAAACTCCAAAAACTTCTGAGAGCTTACTGTTGAATATTCTGTATTGGGATGTCTAGTGACATAAAATAATGCAGCTCAAAATTGATTTTAAATCTGTGTGAGCCAAATTCTTTCAAATCTGATGGTATAAAATGACAGCAGAATTTACTTTGAGCTGTCATTGATACTTAATGCTAAAAGCCAAGAAAGACAGCAGTAACTAGAGTGCCCCCTGGAAAAAAAACCCTGACATCATTACCCCTGTGCTGTCTCTCTAATGCCTAAGAATTTAATTAGAGCAATGGCTGGTTTCTCAAATAGCTCTGTCAGCTGATCTCACCCCTGAGCTTCATTTAATGTGTGTCTTTATCACAGAACAAGTAAAGTTGGAAGAGACCTTTGGAGATAAGTTGGTCCAACCACCTTTCACAAGCAGGGTTACTTAAAGCCAATTGACCAAAACCAATTGTGATATATCCTCAAGGTGGAAGACTCCACAAACTCCCAGAGAAACTGGTGCCAGTGCTCACAAGTTAAAAACAGTGTTTCCTGAAGTTCAGACGGAGCCTGCTGTGTTTTCTCCTTGTGCCCATTAACCCTGAAAGTGAGCCTAGCAGAAGACCCTAGCTCCATCCTCTTTGCACCTACCATTCAGGCATTTATACACACTGCTGAGATGCTACCCTGAACATTCTCTCTTCCAGGCTTAACAGCACCAGGCTCCCTCAGCCTTTGCTCACAGGAGAGATATTCCAGGCCCCACACTCATCAGCCCTTTGCTGGATTCTGTACAGTCAGTCCCTGTCTCACTTGCTGAGGAACTGTGAGTCGTTCTCATTTATAGTTATTCTCCCATCTGTGTTGGCAGGCTAAATGTGCATGGACTACAAGAACAGCAATAATAGCTTTGCGAGTCTTCTGACAAGTTCAAATGAGTTTAGAAGAGGACTCTTTTCTAAATGAATGGTCTTTGTCTGAGTAACCTAAAAAATTAGCTCTATTATCCCTTTATTTATCTATACAGAGTATTTCTTCTGACTAAAACTTAAATTTGTTATCACAAGCTTCCTTATTTCCTTTATTATTTGTATAATTTTTAAAGATTTGATTGAAAAAAAGCTCATGAAGTGATCACTTAGAATGGATAAAAGCTTTCTACTCCTTGCCTTGCAACTGCAGTGATGCCAATTATGTCCCAGAGAGGGGCATATTATCAACTATAAAACTGCAAGTGACCTCTGCATCCCACTCATGAACTAAGCAACAATAAGAATGTTAGAAAAAAAACCTCTTTGCCAGAAGATTAAACCATTTTAGCTAGCAGCATGGTTACTCAGTATGGGGACCATTTCTAGTGCAAGACTTACTGTTGTCAATTTCTAATGCATTCACAATGATTAGAATACATAACAACAGTCACAGCAAGACTTCTTTAATAATTATTTTAGTGGTAGGGAAATAGAGTTCTTTTTGTGGCAAGCAAGAAACCACTGTTTGTCTTCAAGAGAAGTCCACATCTCAATCCAGTATGTTCTAGCCAAATATCTAATTGTAAATTTGTAAGTGACCTCATGGTACTAAATAATAAGTCTGTAGAAAATGTTGCAAAATTTGGTAGGCTCTGGGTAATTACGTGCACCCACAAATCAGCTCAAACCATACCATCGTTGTCTTGACCAGTGTAAAGACTAACTGATTATATATAAAATGGAATGGTAAGATCCTGGCACCAAGTCATGCTTTCTTCTTCAACAGTCAAAGGGACACTGTATTCCTTCCCTTCTTTCATTCAGGCACCAGCAATTTGTCTGTCAGCATGTGCTGATACAAGGCCTGGTCCTACAGGAACAGATAAACATACATTTTTGCCTGAGCCCTTGCACGGCTTCCTACTGGGTCAAAAATATGTCATGTTTATTAAAAAGTACTGTAACTTCCCCTATAAAGCTTATTCCTTTTTTGCTCTCCTTGACAGTAAGTCTGTAGCTACAAGTAACTGGGACACTGTCCTGTCTAACAAGTGGTCTTTTACATCCCCCAGTACAGCTGCTGTGCCTCTTCCAGCCATAATTCACCTCTCACAACAGTGGGCACCAGGTACAGAGTTAACATTAACTGCAACATAACCATATTAAGATTGATTTTGTAATGTGCAGAGGAGGCCACAGTATGACTGAATTTGTGTGGGTATGAAAAAAAAGTGCTAAACATGAAGATTTTAAGCAAACCTCTACATCCCAAACACTGCTCTCCTTCTCACAACCAGACACAATTTCTCCGTGGAAACAAACAAGTGTGAGGCAACTATTACTACTTTCAAATTACACCATTCTCTGTAGGAAAGAAATTTCTGTGATGTCAAGGAGTTGTCATACCCTACAGAAGTGAGTATCATGAACAATCTATCTGAGTCTGGACCGAACAGGAAAGCCATATGCCTTGGTGGAACTCAAGACCTTCCTTTGAGGCCATCAAGTAATCAGGGAAGGTGGACAATACAAAACAATTTCAAAGACAAAAAGAGCAAGAAAGGTATACCTATGATGAAATTGCTGGTTCAGTGTTTGGGCTTTAATGAAGTTAAATATTGCTAAGTTTTTTTCTTGCTTTAATCATATTTTACTCATTCTGTATCTCAGCCTTGCTTTCACACACTTTGGTAATCATGAAATATTCAGGTATATCATCCACCTTCTAAAAAATGAAATTACCAGAAATAATGACAAGCACTGAAACACAGTAGACATGAAAAATCTATAGCAAAACAGTCCAGTTAATTGTACTGCAAAAGAGATGTATATCAGGATGCTTTTTTTTTATGATACTGCATTAATAGAATGACGAAAATAAAATTAAAATGAACCTATTACTGTGGTCATTGGAGGTCCAAAACAACATGTTCAACAGCTAATATCACTGGATTAACAGGATATCTGAAATATATTTTCTGGTTTTGTATGAGCTTCTCTTCTCAGCATCATCATGGCACAGTTAATTTCCAGTGGGATTTTGAATTTAATGAAGTTCTTTAATAAGGAAGCCTATTAACATTCACAGTTAAAAGGACATCCCAGTCTATGAACAAATGAATATTTTTCCCTTTCAAGACTATTAGACAACTATGTATAGCTTTTATTGATGATCATTGCACCTGCACTACAAGAGGTTCAGAACATTTGGTGTCTCTGCACACGAGATTTGCCCCATGTTATGAGGATTTACCTCCTCACTTTTTCTCCTTTGTTTTACCACAACGAGCTGCTGTTTCATCAGCTGCACTGAGAGACTGTGCCTCCAATCCAGTATCTTTAGCTTTACCCTTTAAAATGCTGGGATTTCAACAATAATGACAAAAGAAAAAGCACTAGATATGGGTGTATATGTTAAAGAACACACATGCATATAATATGAGAAGTTTAGGACAAACTTACCAGATAAAACACAATCTGCCTCAGTTATTAATTACCATGACTGTTCTAACAAGATAAGAATATTTGGCTTCTATATGTTGGAAATCAGAAGTGATAATCATTACTTTATAACAGGACTTCTAAATTTCTTTCTCATTCACATTCACCTTCATTCACATTCAGCTCTCTGAGCCTGGGAATGACCAGGAAAATCCCCACTGAGGACTACTATGCAGGTACAAGTTTGAATTGCAAACTCTTTAATGCATTGATTGAACTTGTTTTTCAATTAAAAAAAAACAAAACCCACAAACCCCAATATTTTGCTCATACTTGTTAAAAACAAACAAACAAAAAACCAAACAAACAAAAAACCCCAAAAAAACCCAAAAATCCCCCAAAAAACCCCAGAGAAGTTTATAACATGAAGCTATTAGAAAAATTCTCACCATTTGGTGAATAAAGCCAGTACAGGCAGGGTGTTGAGACCTCCTAATCTTTTGCGCCTGACCATTTTGCAGTCTGCCACAGCTGCTGTAAGCCTGTCCCTGTGATCTTGGGCAGAGCTGCAGAAACTCCTGCTGAGGGCAACTGGAAAACCACAATGCTTTAACATGCTACTCATGTTTTGGTTACAACATAGAATCACAGAATTTTTAAGGCTGGAGGAGACCTTTAATGTTATCAAGTCCAACCATCCATCAAGCACCACCACCACACTCACCATTAAACCATTTTCTCAAGTGTCATATCCACATGATTTTTAAAAAATCTTCCAGGGATAGTGACTCCACCCTATCCGTGGGCAACATATTCCAATTCTTTACAACCCTCTCCATGAAGAAATTTTACTAAATATCTAATCTAAACATCCCTTTGCTCAATTTGAGGCCATTTACTCTTATTCTGTCACTTGTTATCTGATAGAAGAGGCTGACCCCCACCTGGCTACACCCTCCTTTCAGGTAGTCTCCTCAGAGCCTTCATTTCTCCAGGATAAATAAACCTAGCTCTTACTTTTCATAAGAATTTGAAAAATAATTTCCCAATGGGAAGAAAGCTAATGGAACAAGAGTTACAGGGGGAGAAATAAAAGAAGCAGCAAGATCTGGGAATAGACTGGAAAATAGATTGCCTGTAGTCTGCACATCAGAGAGGTGTGGCTGATTTCTCTGGAGTGTGCTGCCTACAGTTCTGATTAGTGGTTCTTTACTGTACACATTAAGGTCCTGCAGGCTTAAGTCACAGAATCACAGCCTATTCTGAGATGGAAGGGTTGGAAGAGACCCAGAAGGATCAGCAAGTCCAGCCCTTAAGTGATTGACCCACAAAGGGATTAAACACACAACCTTGGTGTTTTCAGGCTTGAGGAGGGAATGGTCCCACGTTTCAGTGTGGATGAAACCATGACCAAAGTCCTTAAGAATGAAATAGATGTTAAATTCAAAGATACAGCTGGATGTGAGGAGGGAAAAAATAGAGATAATGGAGTTTGTTAACTTTCTGAAAAATCCCAATCAATACAAGGATCTGGGAGAAAAAATTCCAAAGGAGGTAATTCTGAAAGGTCTTCCAGGTACTGGGGAAACAATTCTAGCTAAAGCTACATCTGGGGAAGCTATTGTACCATTTTATCGAAATCAAGGGCTCAAAGTTCTTACAGATATTTGTTCATGTGGGTCCAGCTCAATTTAGAGACTTATTTGCTCTTGCTTGGAAAAATGCCTTGTGCATTCTCTTCATTGATGAAATAGATGCAGTAGGAAGGAAGAGAAAGGGCAAATTTGGAGGACAAAGAGAGCACTTAATCAGCTCCAAATAAAAAGATGTATTTAATACAACCACAAATGCAGCAATTTTGGTGGGTACTAACAGGCCAGATATATTTGAGGCCAGAACACTTTGACAGGCAGACTGTAAAATGAATTCTCAGATATGGAAGGAAGTGCACCTATTTTCGAAGTTCACCTTAGGCCTCTGAAACTAGACATTATTCCAAGTAAATATAATCTAGCAAGAAAATTCACATCACTAACACCTGAGTTTTCTGGTGCTGATACTGCTATGTAAATGCTGTGGTAAGCAACTCTGTTGTCTGCAACTAGAAGTGGAATAAAATGACATACAAAGGTTTTAATAATGGTTAGAAATTTCTTGTGAGGGAACACTCTGACAGATCCAAAGTAAGAACTTCTCATGCTCTAACTGATCCTTTTTCCCTCCTAAGAATATTCTTTGTAGTTAGACAGCACATTTTTGTTTAGATATGCCTAATGTTTTGTTTGTGTTTTGGGGGTTTAAATGAGGTATTTTTTTTGTTGTTCTGGGAAGTTATGAGTTGCCCTTCAGCTTTTCAAAATCCCTTCAGTAATTTTGGCTAAGAAAGTAGTGGTTGCATTTCAGGCATCATGCGGCTTTCCCTTCTTCCCTTGGATTTTTACTGCTCAGTAGCAATGACTTTTCACAATACCTTGCATAATCTTTGCATGCAACCTTAGAGAATCATAGAATCACAGAATGGTTAAGGTTAGAAGGGACCTTAAAGATCATCCTGTTTCAACCCTCCTAACATGGGCAGGAAATTTTCTGTCATTTAAAAACATCATAAATGTTCAGCAGTCCAGGAAGCATTCATGGGTGAAAAACAGCTGAAAAGATTATATAAACAATTCAGGGAATTAACACAGAAAGGGCAGGACACATGGACAAGAAGGTTGGTTGGCACAGGAAAAAAAGGGAAAAGGAAAAATGAGAACTACTTGAGCTGAATATTTAAGGAAGGTCTGGAGGAAATTTTTCAGGATGTCAGCACACCAGCCACATTTTTCTGCCTTCCAAACCTAAGTTTAGAGTAAGTTCCATGACATCTAAAGTCTTTGTAATATTCTTCCCTGTGGACTGCACTCTGTCTCTCTGAGGACAGTTGGGTTTTTTTTTCCATAATCCATATCACTTTCTCTCTACCTTATTTAGTCTGACAGGTTTCTCTTTTCAGTGATCCAGTTTTTCTTTTCTCTCTCCTAGCTTTGTGCTTTGACTCTAATACCTTCTCTTTTTGGTATGTGGCAGTCAAACACACTTCTGCTCTCCCTAAGAGGACTTGTCATATTAATTTAAGATTTACCTTGACAAACAGATAAATATAGACTTAATTTTAGGTTTGAACTTAAATGTGATAAAACACATTTAATGACCTGCTTAAAGCAGGAGCTCGGTTTCATAATCCTAATCTCATGTTCTTTCAAGGTGTGCACATAGTGATTAATATATTTATAAGTTATTAATCATGCTGAAATTTTTATTTGCACACAAAATCAATAGTTCTGTAAAATGGAATCAGCTGAAAATTGCCAGTCTCTGGCAGAATACCTCTCTGTTTGAAAATTACTATCTGCTGTTTCTGTTTGTGTGTGTGTGCTTACTGTCTAAAAGCAAATTGTTACATTGCATTGAGCATTACAATTTATGTTCTTTTCAAAAAGAAACTGAAAGAATCCTGAATATATTTGCATAGCAAAATATTTATTGAACCTTTCCTTGTGCTACCACCATCATCCCATGCTTCCATTAAGAAAAGCAGACCATGGAAGATGAAAGATAATTTTAGCAGCACTTCATAGTGTGTGCTACTTCTGCTCCCATTATGCAGTGTATACACATTCCTTAATGTGTTTTCAGATTCCTTCTTTCCCACTTCAAGCCTTTTGCTATCAAAATTCATGCATCAACTTATGTAAATATAATAATGTGGGGTACTGGTCCAGAGTCTGAACATCATTCTATTGGTTTAGGTTTAGAATAGCTATTATTTTCAGTAGGACTGTGTGTATTTATAGCAGTGTAAGGAAATTTTGGCAAGGTGTTTCCTAAGAGGAACAGCTGTTTTTATTCTCTTCTGAAATGGGGGTTTTGCTAGTATCTTTAATAGTAAGGACTCCAAAAAATAGTAAATTAAGAAGAAGCTACTAGTCAATGTTAACAAAGAAGGTAATTTAGAAAATCTTATGCATACAATCACGTACAATCTTACAGTTTATTTGTTTGGATTTTTTCCATTTTTTTAATAGGAAATGAAATACCAGGAATTTTGCTATACTATAAAAATGTATGGGGTATGTATGGGTTTGTATACTATAAAAATGGAGTATGTCAACCGACACGCGAAATGACAACACGGAGGCAAGAAGTCTGTGGTGTAAGAGCTGCTCCCCCAAAAGAGAGCAAGCCTGTTTATTTCTTTAATTTTTATACATTTGTGGGTCTCATTGTGGATTGGCTGTCAACCAAAATTATTTTCAGGCTAGAAAATATGTAAACAAAACACAGTGAACAGAAACAAGAACGTTTTTTTATGTTCCAAGGCGTGAGAAACTGAAAAACTGACTCCTAATATTGTGCAGAAATTAAAAAACTGACTCCATCTTATGAACAAAGCAGAAGGCTTTAGAAAAACTCAGAAAAACCAGGGTGACAGTGGGGAACTTCAATTTTCACTTAGTGTTTCCCTGAAAACTTTTTAAAGCTAGCCACAAACTTCAATACCCTTCACCTGACATCTGCGATTGCCAGTCAACTAAGGATTACCTTCACTAAGAGTTTATTAATTTCTGTCAATTCTGGTAGTATCAATTGAATTTTCCAACGTATTTTTAAGAACTAAAAACCCTCCAAACCTCACCACTCCAAAAAACCCACACTGAGAACTCCATTGTGACAGAAAGCTTTGTCAAGCTCTGTGGAAAAATAAGTTACAGGGATAACATCACCTTCTTTCAGAGTCTTAAAAACCTTGTGAACCCTTGCACAGATACCCCAAGCATGAAAACTTCAGCATTTAGCAACAGATTAGAACAGTCAGAATACAAGGCCATCACTATTGCACACTGATTTCCCTTATGTCTAATAACCTTCATATTTTCGCTAACATAAGAAAGCAAAGCTAAGGAAAATTTAATTTCCCTTAATTTGTATTAGAAAGGGGGAAGAAGTGACCTTTGACAGAAATGGTAGAAATGCAAGTACCTGCAGTGATCATTCTGACAAGAAACAAGCTGGGAAGTAGGAGAAACTCACTCCAAATACATATCCTCAAAAAAGTGACCAAAGGGCTTGTTTTCACTGATTCCCTTCCTGTGTTAAAAAGAAAACCCGCCAAATCACTAACTAATATATTGTGTAAAGGCACCATTTCTTTATGTTTGATGTGAAATTTTTTAATTCTCTAAATACACATGAATTCTATCATTTCAGAAGTATTCACAGAATTATACAGGAAAATCTGCATAAAACCAGAAAATTAATCTATTCCTTAAAAATTAAATGTTCTTGGAATTTCAACCCACCACAACTCAGATCAATTCCTCCTGAACTGTGGGGTGGTATATCCCAGCTCAGCCCTGGTCACAGTGTATGGTTCATTCCAAGTCTGTCCCTCCCTGCAGTATCATGTATCTGTAACCTGATTCGCTGTACAACTTTACCGCGCCCTCCGAACCGGGGGAATAAGAGTGCGAACGGGGAAGCCTCGCCCTCTCTCTGCTGGCTCCCTTCCCCCTGGGCCCCTCTTCTCCCTGGGGGTCTCCAGACTCTTCCCCTTCCCCCCCCTTTCTCCCCTTCCCCCTCCCCCCTCAGGGACCATGAGGCTTCCTGGAACTGAATTCTGAATAAACCCTCACCTCGGCACCCTATCGGCGTCTGAATCCCCTTGCCTGCCAGCGCACGGACACCCACGCTTCTAAGACCCCCCGGGGGGGTCCCGGGGTATCCTCCCCGGGATCCCCCCCCAAATACACACCGCAACACTGAACCATCTATTAAGAAATTTTGGCAAGATATTTTTATACAGTGAAATGCCCTTGTACTTCCATAAATCCACACTTTAGTCATTGTGAAGAAGAAATGAATGAAGAAGAACAGGTTATGGCACCACTGAAAGGTGGTAGACAGAGTTCTAATTTTTTTCCCCGATCTCAGTTTTCTTTGCATTTACCATTCTATTCGTTACTCCCTTAGAAAAGCTTGAAATATTGTATAACCTTCTGATCCATACAATCACTGGTTGGTTTCAGTGAACAAACCCCAAAACCCTCTCAGTTTCCATGCTGTATTTCTTCGGTTTCTCAAACTTACAGTAATCAGCATGGCCTGATCTGATGTGTTTTAAAAACCGAGCTGGGTTGTGAGGGTATTGTGTAAAGTATTACCTGGTGGTACTTCAACAGTGGTTTGAGTTCACCACAGAGCTTGTGACAGAAGCCTGCACAATACTATTGATTTGTATTTGGGTGGTTCTTCCTGCTATTTATCTTTTCAGCAGAGAGTAACCTGATAGCTTTCTGTTAAACAAGTGCATAGGGAGATGACTTCCAGCTACAGAAGGTTCTTTATCTGGTACAGAGTGATATGAGATTTCAAGTTAAATATTAAGAGCTATAAATGAAAAGACTGCTTTTTAGTATGGGTTTTGATGTTTGGGAGTTTTTCACCTGTAGGATTTCATCTGATAAAAGTCTTCTACTGCAATAGATTTACAATAGCAAAACTGGTGTTTCACCTAGCTGTGAATGTTTAAAACATAGAATCACATTTTCATGTGGAATATTCCATTTGAAAAAATATCAAATACTTGAAAAGTAAATGTTGTGTTTGATTGTTTTTATTAAAACCAGATATAGGAAAGACAGCAAAATCCCATATCCAGGCTAGAACTGGCAGCCAGGGATAAAGGCAGATCTTGATGCTGTAATTTGCAAGTGTCCTGTGTATGTATACAGCTTAACAAAGTAAAATTTGGTTGTGGTTGTCATTTAATTTTGAAACTTGAAGTCTTTCACCCAGTCCTGAATGAGTATCTTGGAGTCACAGAAGTTAAGATTCAGGATTCTAAATAAAATGATTTACATAATGCACACACGGTTCATGCAATTATAGTCTCACAGCCAAGGGAGCCTAACATTAGGCACAAACATAGAATTATGACTTAAACTGAACCCCTCTCTCCTAAATCTTTCCTCCTAAATATCTCCCCGATCATCCACTTAATTAAGATCTACAGTGAATATTGTGCATATCAAACTCTCAAAGGTCATTGTGACCTATGAAAAACAAGTGCATTTCTCTAGTGGATCAGTACACACAGATAAAGTTCAGGCCAGTGACAGTGAAATAACCAAAGAAAGCAACACACTGCAGTCCCAACAGAGACAGACACTGTCTGCTACGCCCTTATCTGCATTTACTAATGATTAATTGTTGATCCTGACTTCTTCCCTTCACCAGCTTCTTTTATAACTCACACTAAATTACACAGGATATGAGGCAGACTATTCAAGGCACAAGTTTATTATCAGTTTATTCTGTCTGATTAGCCAAAACCTTCACTGTAACACACAGGGGAATTCATTATGCCTCTACCAGAGTTTAACTCATAGATAAAATATTCAGAATAATCTCTGCAACCTGAAATTAGACTGTTTGGCTTTCCCTAAACAACTCAGTTTTATTTCCATGTCAGTATAATTAAGAACAGTTCCAGCTATATATAAAGCTATTATTTTAATGTTTAGAGACATTTTCCAGGCTACAAAAAACCCTCAACCAATCCCACAAAAAACCAACAAAAAACCACAAGACAAAAAAGACAAAACAAACCCACAAACAAATAAGAAAAAAAAACCACAAAACACTCCCCCCAAGCAAGTCAAAGGTAAAATTAAGTAAATAATAATGGAACTGTAATCTAGCTTTTAATTCTTTTAATCTCTAAAATCTATAAATAGGACAGAGGAAGCCAGGAAAGGGTTATACACACACGATCATTTTTCTTAAGAATTAATAGCTTTCCTGCATCCCTAGCTCAGGAAAGCCTGTTCTTAAATGAAACACTCTGCTAACATTTCTATAGGCATAAAATACAATTTCTGCACCAACATGTTTTACATGATACCTTCATGGCTAGTAGCATCATATCCCAGTGAGCAACAATATTAAGTCTACTTACATATAATCATTTAGGAACATTGAGAAGTCTACAAGTATATTTATAATATTTTTAAATGCTTACTTAACATTAATGAATTCAAGCTTTTACTGAAACATCATTCTGAAGCTTTTTATGTTGAATTCAGCATTTATTATGCACAGCCATACAACACTGCAGAAGACAGAAATTTCTGATTAGAAGCTATAAACATCAAGATTTTATCTGCTATGAAGTCCTAGTAATTCATATCTCTGAAGTAGCAACAATATGTAGAAAGCAGCAAAATTAATCAGGAGAGCCAGTTTTTGGGGAAAGTGTCTATTATTTCTAATGAACTCTCTTTGCCAGTTCAGAGATTCCAGTGCAATTGCTTTTCTGTGCAGACATAATACATTTTATGAGGTAATACTTTCTAGACAATTATGGCTACTCAACTGTTTAAATCAATAAACTGCACCTAAAGAGTCACTTCTGTTTCACTAGGGCAAAATAAATCCCCTTGTGTGTTAAACATCTTCTTTGATAGGTAAATAATCTCTAATAAGGTAAAGCATTTTCCTATTTTGGATGAATATGTAAGTTAAGCCTGGGAAGATACATTTTTAAAAATAATAAAATGTGGGTTTTCTTGTTGTTTCATTTTTTGTTTTGGGTGGGTTTGTTTTGTTTTGTTTTTGTTTTTTAAACTAGACTTGCTTTGATACTGAAAAATATCAAAAATCTAGGAGACATTGGAAAGACAACATATTGCTAGCTAGGATTAGGACTAAATGAAAGGCAAAGTAATTCTAGCCTAGTGTTTAACTATCAACCAGACACCCAAACAAAAACCATAGCTACAAATATCTAAGGCCACTTTTGTACTTGGTACACCTGACTGGTGCATCCCTCAGGGATATTTACTGATTCTCAGAGGTTATACATGATTGATACCTGATGTATGAATAGAAGAGCTACTGCTCCTGATAAAATTTGGTTCCTAAACAGAAATGATACGCACAATAACTGTAGAGTGAGCAAAAAAGTGCTTTAATTTAGTGTAGCAAAGGCAGCCTTAGAGTCTTCCTGGTGTTCTAATAAGAGACATTGCACATTTGGAGGGATCACTGTAGTAACTGTCAAATGAAATCTTGCATGCAAGATGTTTTAAGGTGAAAAATTACCCTAACAGAATATTGTTAAGGAAGCACAAACTACAACAATAAAAACCCAAACATATATCTGTACTGCCATTCTGAAATGGAAATCATGGGTTAATCAAGCTTTTTTTTTTATGGAGGACTCTAATGGAAAAATACTTCATGTCAGTAAACAAACACATACATTCTTTGACCTGTTAAAAAAAGAGGTTAGGTTTGCCATATCTACAATTAATTTACAAACCAAACAGTTACAGGTGAGCCTCACATAATGCAATTATGAGGAGAAATTCAATATTTTTGTCTTGAATGAGCTTATTTTGCCTGAAATACTTGATTTCTCAGGAGTCATTAAAATTTCCTCTTACATCTCTGGGGGCTAACTCTGTGTAACACCCTATCACATTAATATCTATGAATAATATTAGCATACTCCATTAGTATAGTAATATTAATATACATTCACCAGTTTCACTTTAGGAGTTTCACATTATATAGGTCTCTTTTTCTCAGGCCCGAAATTACCTCCAAGCTATTGGGAATAACTGCTGCTCTCCATCCAATATTCTTGTAAAAGGCCTTTGAGCTCCTTTACATAAACAAGTGGCCTCCAATTCACAGAAAAGGGATCATACATCTGCCCAAACTAACAGCTTCGGAACTGCTGAAACAATCTTTGGCCGTTGTTTTGAGAGGGAAGTGTAATATATTTAAGGGACAAAAGTACAATTATTTTTTAATTAACTTCAAAATACAGGTAGATGAAAGAGGAAGGTTTAGGTGTTCAAACACACACTGTTTCAGCCAAGCTCAAGTAAAAGGAGTTTAACTACTGAATTTAAACAATTTGATTATTTCAATTTTGCATCCATTTGTTAAAGAAATCTACTGCTACTTTACAGATAACAGGGAAAAATATCAGTTGTAACTTCTAGATCAAAGAATGTTTTTTTGTGGTTCTTTCTTCATTACAGACTCAGTTTAGCAGAATTATTTTTTAGAGTTCTAGATCTCATGATGGGATTCTGCTTAAATTTTGGCTCAAGATATATTGACATAACAGTAAAAATATTTACTTGCATCTGTTAATTGTGACAGATAACAGATGATAATTTCTCATTCTTAAATAATGAGAGTAAATAGTTAGTAATCATAGATACAGGAATTTTAGAAACAGTTCTCTTGGAATGACTTTGAGAATCTGGAGTGTCCAATAACCCAGAATTATAAAATCACTGAGAATTGAAATTCTAATTTGAAATACTCAATGCATTTCCAAAGTTTCTATTATGCTAGGGACAATTCTTTCCCTTTTTTTAATGTGGGAGAAAATGACAATTTCTTCCTTTCACTAATGTTCAAGTGTCTCATTGACAAAATTGTTAAAAGCACTAAGAAAACATTATTAGTACATGTACAAGAAGGAAAGCTGATAAAAAATGGAGGAGTACCATACAAGCCCAAGAACAGACAAGTCCTTGGTTGTCTCTCACCCTTAAAGCTGGTGTCCTCCTGGATCAGAGCAGTGACTTTCCTTGCACCTCTCACTGCAGGCCAAGTCCATTTTCCCAGGCTGTGAATAACTGGTGTGGGAAGAAGTCAAACTCAAACTTTCTTTCAAGAAAAAAAAATCCCTTTAAACTGAGGCACTCACCACAAACAATTTTTGTTTCAATTAGCCACATCATTAGAAATTATAGTGCAAAACTAGTCACAATAACTAACATGAACTATGTTCATAGTCTCCTTTCAGGGCAGGGTGACTTAATGTTACAGTATTTGGATCTCCAAGGTCTTTAGAGAAAGCAACATAAACTCTGTCTTTCATGAGCCGCTGAATACCTAGGGACTCAATACTGTCACAGTAGAAATGGTTTTAATCATAAAAATACTGATACTGGCCTGCCTTCCCTGAGAGCTGTCTCCTGCCCACAGCATGACTGGAGAGTGCTGTGGTGTGGGTTTTTGCCCGCGACAGGAGAGTGTGAGAAGTGGGTGAGGAGAAGGAAGCTTGAAGGTAAAACAGCACACCATCCCAATTTTTGTTAGTGTAAAGGCATAAAACTTTAGTTACAAATATGTTTAGCCCCCAAGATTATGATCTTTCCACACATTTTTTTTCCTACCTCTCACTGCTTTAAAAAAGGGGGACAATCAGAAGTGTGTATATATAGTATATATATATATATATATGTGTATACACACACATACATCTATTCATATATATATGAATATGTTTGCATATTTTCTATATCCATATGTATATATATTCACATACACATATACACACACACCTCCCTATATATGTAAGCATAAAATAGTTGTTACTAGCAAAAAAACATTTATTCACAGGCAACTGTAGACATACTAAACCTAGAGGAGGTTGACACTGGATTCAGACAGTATGTACAGAAAGAAATTAGATAAACGGGGAGGCATGCCTCATAATGAAGTCTGGTTTGTTGATAAGAGAACAATCTATCTGATTGCTGAATTCAACTTGCTTCCTGTTGTTGAAGAAATGTACTGTGTAGAGAGATAGCAATGCAACAGTAATTTCAAAATTGAAATTGAAGATGTAGTCATCATGAAACCTGGAACTGATTTGAAAAACCTACAAATGCCTCCTTCACCTCCCACTTGGATTTAAACCAGAAACACTTTCAGTACAGAGTTAAAGAAGGTATGTGTTATTTGGGATCTATAATTTTGACACAAAATTCTATAAATATGCATTTAAAAACATAAAAAGGAAGCTTATATTTAGGATATATATTTATATTTTGTAGCTGGATAGTGACTACAGCTGTAAAATCACTAGTTTAACTTTTGGAAAACAATGTGCAAAGGAGGTGTTCTTAATCACACAAGATGCTGACATCACACAAGCCTCTGTCATTTTACAGATTCATTGAACCTCATGGAGGAAAAAACAAACAAACAAATGGGGTAAATATTTTTCCACTTTCAGCATCAAGATAAGAGACAATCCACTAAAAATGTATTGCAACTCTCTAGAATGTGTGGTTGCTTAGAAATATAGTATAATAGAAGTACACAAAATTATAAGATATGTAACATTATTTGCAAAAAAATATTCATTTTTTCCTGTTTAACAGGTTAATACATACTTGTAGTAAGTTTTGTAATCCTTTTGAATCAATGTGTTATGGTATGCCACATTTTCTAAATATCACCCTATACAAGCATTATTCTTCACGAGAGAGTGGAAGAAATTTATCTAAATAAATTTTACTCTACAATTAAAGTAAATGTACGTAGGCAAGAACCAAAGAGTAACTCACTTCTTCCTTGCAGCATTTGTTTAAAGAACTTGAGCTCATTTCTCCTTTCACATGTCAAAGAAATCTCTAGACATAACCATCTGAAAGTATGCCAATACATGAAAAAAAATGACAAATTGACAGAAAGTAAGGAGAGAGAGAGTAAGGAGGGAGGGAGGGAGGAAGGAAGGAAGGAAAGAATGAAAGAGGGAGTAATTTAGGAAATTTGGTACCAAAAAGCAGAATTACATACACATTGAATCCTTAAGGGAATTTTTGGGTTTGTTAAATTGACACAGTGATTCTTAAACAAAGTAACATTTATTCACAAAGAAATGAGGGTTTTTTTGCCCCCCACTGCCACAGTGAGTCTCCTCATGTTAATAATTTCATTTTTATCTTCTTTTAAAAAGAGAACTATCAACAAGATTAAGATTGTATTTCAATATTTTTAGCTATACTTGGACATTCTGAGACTTTTTTGCATCTATATCTCCAGATTTCCAATGCAGCTACTAAAGCTCTATGCATTACATAGTCTCACACTTCAATTATTTTTTTAAATCAAGAAGGCATGATTTATTTTTGTGTCCTTAGATCTCTTTGAAGCCTTTGATATACAAGATGTCTCAGGGTAAAGACATGAGAGACAAAGATTAACTTACTGCATTCTTATCTTTCCTCTGAGTAAAATGAAGACTAGAATTATGCATCATGTGTTCCTGGTCTCAGTCATATCAAAAATTGAAGTGTTTTACTTTGCTCCTATTCTGGGGAACATATAGAAGCCCACATACAAATGTTTGAGGTACTGTAGAAAACTGGCATCTTAAGAATATATCTGAGAAAGTGTAGCCTTTTTGGTCTGTATATTTAAATGCAGACAGTATAATCACTCATGTTGGTAAGACTAGATTCATTCTCTGCTTTCCCTACACCCCTATGCATAAAGAGCTGGGGTTTTTTTTCCCATAAAAATAGTGGCCTGAAATCCTTCAAAACATTAAAACTGAGAGTCAACTTTTATATTTTCTCTTTCTTTCAGAGAAGAAGCCCTAGCAAATGGGAAGGATGGCTGGAAAGTGTTTGCTCACTAACTGAAGTGTTATAAAAGTTACTGTAGAGTACTGGAAAAACAATAGATTCTCATCTGAAGGAACAGATACACCAGCAGTGAACAAGGTTTATGTTACCAGCATCATTAGACCAACAACTATTTCGCATACATGGCTTCAAGCTGCTGTTGAGAAATGTGGTTCCTCTGCTCCAGAAATGATTTATTGCATTACACATGCATTGTTCAGAGCTGTCTCTATCCACTTATGCAAAACATTCAATCCCTTCCTGCATGAGCTTTCTCCTTATTCAGTTATTAGAATCAGTTCTGACAGTTTCTCACGTCAAGTGATACCTACTTATAAATGTTCTGCTAATCTTTGGTTTGAAGAACATACATGATCACAAAAGGCTTAAAGTGATCTACCAAAGCATGTATGTTTCCTATGCTATGTTTATTATTATATATCCTGCTATGTAAACCTGAACATCCTGGAATTTTTGCTCATTGCAGTTTAACAACTCTTTTGAAATAAACTCTTGAAAAAAGCATACTCTAGCATAAGCACAGTACAGAAGGACTAAGAGTCCATCACATTTGACTGAACTGATCCCCATCCCATAGTGATTTCTGAACTATGAATCTGTGCTGTCTTACAGACTGAACTTCCTACACGTATCAGTATTTTGTTATATATAATCAGGCAGTGTTTCTGTGTAGCTTCAGAAGTTGTCCTCCCAGCTAGGCCCCTCTCTAATCTGTCTCCCAGGTTCCACACATCTTTTCCATTGAAGACAATACTAATCTTTGTCATGCCTTTGTTTGTCTTCACTCCATCCTTTATATGTCACTTTCAACCCCTTTGGCCTAGTGAAAGTCTCATGGAAAACGTAACTTGTTTAATCATCCTTGGCTAAAAATAGATGATAGTAAACTATATTTTCTTTGATCTGGTAGATAAACTCTATAATTTTTACTTTAAAATGGATGATATCACAAGACAAAGAAAAAGCAAATTTCAAATAAATATTATTGTACTCAATAAACGACTGCCTGAAATAAATCCTAAACAATTCTCACTGAATTAAAGATCTTTTCCTGGGATGTTTTCCTGGGACAACTACTTAATTACTGTGACTTAACTAATTATGCAGCTAATTGTAGTGAGCAGGTTATT
>VXBR01009198.1:451390-463045 GCA_013400215.1 Cisticola juncidis | reverse complement strand
TTTTTTTTTTTTTTTTTTTTTTTTTTTTTTAAGAAAGAAAAGAAGAAAAAAACCTATTATTTCAACTGGAAAGATAAAAATTAGAAAAAAATACACTTTTAAAAATCTTCATACAAAGACAGAAACCTGCTGGGCAACAGTAAAAAGGATGCATCTGCATAAAATGCATCAAAACTTAAGTAAGTAAAAGTTTGGAAATGATTACTCCAGTTGGAGATCATGAATAAGGCAGTAGTACTTAAGGACCAGATAAACAAACTACACAGGTGAAACAAAAAAAACCCAAAAATTAGGCATCTAGGAGTCAGCTCAAAAAAAAGTGACTGAAGGAAGATGAGAATGTGACAGATATAGATGTGTATAAAAGAAAAATATAATTGAGAGACATGTGAAAGTAATCCCAATGTGAAATGGAAATTGCACTTGAAAACAGAAATAAAATAATAAAGGGGTGTAGAAAAGCATTTTCCATAAAATGACATTTAGATAACTTAAAGCAATAGAAATTGCATTAAAAACAAGCAGATCAGTAATTTCAGTTTCGAGAAGTAATGGAAATCGGGAATATGAACATTTTTGCTCTTCCCTTTAGGCTGTCTCTTAGGTTTGATCTGTAAATCAATAGATGGTAGTCTGACTCATCACTAGAAACTGGAGTTAATCAGACATTTTCCACGTTTCTTTCAGTTGAACCAGTGGCATTCCTACACCTGCAGATAGGAATGGAGATCTATCAGGCTAGAGAGAAAACACAGAAATGAGTGTGGTTTCAGGCTTTCAGTTAAGGTACCTCCATCCTAAGTGAGTGAAAGATACATGTTGTGGTCCCTGCCACCAGCAATGTTTGACCTTTGAAAGAAATTACTTTCTACCAGATGAACAAGAGATCATAGAGAAGTAATTTAATGGCTACAGCCATTCTATCCTCAAAAATGCACTGTGTAAAGTTTCCCTTGACTTCTTTTCTGCATTGGACTCCAAAGTCTGAGAGACAAAAGTTAAATAAGACACTAATGTGCTTTAACCACATCCAGCAATTAAGATCCATGCAGTGGACCCTTCCATTCCCCTTCTCTGCCCCACTTGGATAGGGAACAGAATTGTAAAAAGGGAAGGTTCATGTGTTGTGATGAGAACAGTTAAATAATTGGAATAAGGTAAAATTATGATGATGAGAGCAGGAAGGGGGTAGGAGGAAGGAAGAACATCCCATAACAATAAAACTGCTCACCACCCATTGACCAATGCCCATCCCACGCCCAAGCAATAATTGGCTGCTCCTGGCCAAGTCCCCAGTTTGTATACTGAGCATGATGCTTTGTGGTATGGAATATCCCTTTGGCACTTGGGGTCAGCTCTCCCAGCTATGCTCCCTCACAGCTTCTTGTGCACCTCCTCACTGGCAGAGCATGAGAAAGTGAAAAGTCCTTGAATTAAGGTAAGAACTGCTGATCAGCAACTAGAATATCAGTATCAACAATAAAGCCATGTGTACTAAATCCAAAAACCACAGTATAATTCCAGGTACTCTGAAGAAAATGAACTCTATCCCAGCCAAAATCAAAACAGAAACCATATGAACAGAAAACATTAATTTCATTCTGATGGTCAAAATAATCAGAGTGTAAAGAAGAAAAACTGCATTAATTAATAAGCAGGAATTTGTTTCTTTGTCGCTTTTTTTAAAATCATGTAAACAGTTTTGAATAATTATTTCTTTTATTAAATCAGTGGCTTTTATGGATGGCTCAGCATCTCTAAGTCACAATTATAATAATCATTCTCAGTGTCTGATGAACCAAACCCATTCAGTCCCACTTTTTAAAAGCAGATTGATTTATTAAAGAGGATGGAAGAGAAAGATGATCCCCTGTAATCTCTGTACATGTGCATTCCTATTATCTTTCATGATCAGACCTGAAACCTTGAATTCATTGGTGTGTCCCTTAAAGTGTGACAATGATGCTGTTTTTAACAACTGCCTCATTGCCGTAACTCACAGGGCTTGAAAAGCCATGAGGCTGCCTCAAGAAAACAATCTGTTTGATTAGGTTTACCAACAACGTAGTTATGTTTTGGAATCTAATAGTGAGAAAATAATGATGTAAGAAAAAAAATTCTATTCTCTTGTGTCCATTTTCCATATTACTTTCTTTGTTTCCTCACAATGTATATATATCTCCTTGTGTCCCCTTGAGAGATTTTTAAGAAGGGATGATCACTGTGTCCTGTGATCCAGAACACCCAGAACAATATATTGTTTTCATTCTGCGAACCTATTTTGTAATACCGTAATTCAAAGGCACATTATTAAAAAAGAAATACAACAGCAAATAAAGAAAGAAACAAACAAAAAAACCTCCTAAAAACCAAATACATAAAACCACAACCTATTCCCAACATTAATATTAGTTTGGTGTTCCAAAGCACAGTCCTTACAGAATGCAGAATTAGTCTCAGATTAAGGAAGTACATACTGTAAAAATTTTTTCAGGAACTAGTGATATACTCTTTGTTCTCTCTAAATTTTTAGGGTTTTCTTGGGGATTTTTTGGGGGTTTTGGATTTTTTTTCAATCATTGTCATATGATTACATTAATACTAGTTTATTTCCAATATTTAGAGGGATTTTGTACTTCTCTATTCAACCAACTTGGCTTCAAGCATGAATTTTTAATCTGTATTTTCCCTGTACACTTCCAGAGATTACTTTAATCTCTTATTTCCTGTATTTTGTATTTACAACTCTAAAAGATTTCTGAGTGTGAAAAACATTTGCTTCATTTTTTGAGAAAAAAATTTTTTTATTCATACTTCTTTCACACTGCAATCATTGCTGTCCTCAGCTATGGGGAATCTTGATGACTTTTGACCCAGACACATCCTTCCACCTTGCTACGAGAGTTATTTTAAATGGTATTTCTATTCTTCTAAAAAAGGAGACTCAATCCAAAAAGCTGGATTGAGCATTTAGCATGTGCATAAAAGATAAATACAGTTTGAATCACCTGGGAATAAAAGTCTCCTCCAGTAGGCCCTCTTGAGCTGAAGAACTGAATCCAATTGTGTTTTACATTGCATCAAATAAATGTGTTTTGAAATCCATTTAAGTTAAAGAGAAGTAGTTTGTTTTTTCCCTGTAAAAAAAAAGCTGTGCTTTTCTTTCTGGTAGCAACTCATTTTCTTAAGAGCTCTACTTCTCAGAATCAACATGTAGTACAAATTCTTCTGTATTGATAATATTTCTGTAGGCATAGTTGAAACATAATGCAAATTCTTTTTAAGTTTTTTTTTTTTAATCCTTAATTTGATAAACATTTCTTATCTTATAAAAAATCTGTTTCTTTTGAAATTTTCTTTTCTTCCTCTTCTTTTCACTTATTTCCCTATCCTGGATGAGTAAATTTTCTGCAACAGGAAATAACCAATTCCTAATAAAAGGAAACCGCTTCCTCTCATTTCAACATACAAAATAAACAATTTTTGTACAAATAGAGACTTATAATTTTGTTTTGTCCTGTTTAGCAAGAGCCTTATCCTGTCTAGAACAACAAATGCATTTCATAGACACAAATTATTCATCTGAGATATTATCAACCAAATTTTTATTAATATTAACATTTACTAAGTTGATTCATTTCATTATAAGTATCCCACAAGTTTTTCCTTTCCTTAACTCAGTAATATACTTTTTTCCATTTATATATCTTCAATTGTCATGTTTCAAAAATAATTTTGCCACTCTATTTTCCAGGTATTAATATGCAAAGCAAGTGGGTGGGAGTGAAGAATCACAAGGGTAAAAGTGAAAAAAATTGTGGGTTGAGACCAAGACAGTACAATAATAGTAACTATTTTTGTTATAACAACTTGCAATGAAAAAAGAAAATATCAATGACTAAGAAAATAAAAGCAAGAAAGAAAATTGATGAAAATGAAAATTCCTCACCACCAAACGACTCATGTAACTGAGAAGCAGGACCCCACTAATTCTCCTCAATTTATTGCTAAGCATAATGCCATAAGTCTAGAATATTCCTTTGGTCAGTGAATTTCAGCTGCCCCACTTATGTCCTCTCCCAAATTCTTGTGCCCCTCACTCCTTACTGATGGAGTGTGGTGAGGAACAGAAAATGCCTTGGACCCATATGAACATTGCTCAGCAATAACCAAAACATCTCTGTATTGCCAACAGTTTTCCCCGTAGCAGATACTGTGAATAGAATAAACTCTATCCCAGCCAACCAGTGCAATACCATTTATTGTGCATAGCCTCAACATGCAAGGCTTCCACACGGACACACTGAAATTCTTTCTACTCTTTGATTAAATTACACCAAGCAATTTCACTTAAGTAAATAAAAATCATACCAATGAAATCTCACCCCTAATCTTTCCATTTTTATCCATTCTTTGCACCTCTTGCTCCTCCACTTCATAGGTGACTCTTCTGAGACCACCATGACTGAATAAGAATCGCAAGGTTGTATTTTCACATGAAGCACCTGACTGGGTCAGGGTCAAGATCAAGAAGCTAGTATGAAAAGTAAAGAACACACCACATGCCATACCCACTTCAAAGTTTAGTGAATGCTTTTTAACTCTTACTTGTTCTCAGAAAACACAAAGAAAATTAGGTAACAAAGTTGCATGCTGCAAAGTGCTCCAGGCAATTTAAGTCCAGGTGTCACTGAGACCAAACTTCAGAACCGTGGCATGCATATCCTATCTCATCTCTGCATCATATTTATCTTTTTTTATCTCTTTAAAGTTGGTTTTGTGCAACCAAACATCTACTCTTTGTCACCTTATCAAGCCTGTTTACAGGAAAAAGTAATTTGGAATGCTATTCACAGAACAAGCTTAAAAGTTTATATTTGCATTTAAGATCCTCAACAAATTTTTCTGAGGACTTGATATATATTTCCCTTCTGTAAGACTCTCTATTAAGCAAAAATATCAGAACTGTATGAAGATAGACAGGCTTCTGTCCAGCAGAAATGTTATCCTGTTTTTGCAATTGAATGGTGCAATTTGATCAAGAAATTATCAGCGCACAGTGAGGTTTTGATGTATACATTTTTCGTAGGGGATTTTTTGTGCCTGAAGATTAAAGTCCTGTCTCTGCTCCTCTGTCACCTGTTTAGCACCTGACATTTAAGATCAGTTGTTCCACAGCTCATTACCTGTTATTGTGACCTCCCTCTGATCTATTACAGGTACAGGGGCTGTGAAATTGCAAGGCACCCTACCTACCTACAACAGTCCCTCTTGTAGGGCAAATCAATCTTTCACATTCTGCTCATTGATTATCTTCAGCTGACAGAAGCTGCAGCTGTCCATGTATCCTAGGACTCCTTTATATTTCTTTCTATAGCGTTATCAGAAGACTTTTTTTTTTCATTCCAAGAACTGTTTAATGTTTGCAAAATAAATTTGGCAAGACACATTTTAAGTTTGTACTATCAAAACTCATGCTCAAAGTCCAGTTATTAGAATTAAACCTGAAAAGTCTGTTTTTCTCAAACATTTCAAGGATGTGTAGTTAGATTGTTTATTTCTTACCCACAGACCTTCCTATCCACATGAGTGTACAAAATCTATGCAAACTTCAAAAGGAAGAAATCTAAAACATTTGTTCCATTAGTAAAGCTTAAAACTCCTACCAAACAATAACAGAACTAATGACCGAATCACTCAGGCATTGGAAATACTTCAATCATATTAGACAAAAGTTTTAACTGACTTCCTTGTTTAATGCTTCACAACTAATTATCTATTTGGGCATTGCAGCCTTTAAAATTTCAAGGAGAAAAACAAGAAACAATCCATTTTATTTCATAAGATTCACACCAGATTCAAAGACAGAAGATTTATTTGTACGTTTCCTAGAATTAGATCATCTTTGAGGGTACTGCATGTGTAACAAAGTTATCTGTAACATGAAAATGTTGTAGCAGTCTTCCCAAGTCTCAGTGGGAAAGGTTTTTACTCTGCTTACCAAGACAATAATAATTATCCCCACTACACTAGGGAAAGAAACTGTAGAGCACAGAGAACAATCGGAGGCATGGATGGGCTGCTCTGGGGACAGAGACACCTACATAAGATGTCCACAGTAACCAAGGGAACCAAAACCAGAGATGAATGAAACAGCAGCCATCCACAGCTGTGTGTGCTGGCATAAGCAAATAAACAGTACCCACTCAAGATTTTAATTTAATATATTTCTGCTATTTTTAGCCGGAGAAAACAAGGATTTAATGGTATGATCTCAGATGCTTAGTATTTTTGTATTCCCCAGAAGCATTTTTTTAATATAAAAATAAAAACCATAAGCTCACAATAGGGCTACTCACAGATATTCACTCCCAAACCTCCCTCCAGCTCCATTCAGAATGGCTGAAAATGATAACAAATGTAGCCTGTGTAAAATTCATGAGCCTATACTGCAAGCACCTTATTCTTTCCAGACTTTTTTCCCTAATATCATGTTACCAATCCTATACACTACGTAAGAAATTCAAAATTCTAACAGCAAATGTTAACTCTCAATTCCAGAAATGAGTTAATTCTCTTATAGATGTGATCAGGAAAATTAAAAGGACTAGCTACAATCTCTTATGTGTTTACAGAATGACAGTGGCATAAGAAATCAGAAAAGATAAACTTTTCAGATTTCACACTGAGCATTTGGAGCATTCCTTGAACTTAATAATGTTTTCTGATAGAGTCAGTTTTTAGCAAAAAATAAGGAAAATGAAAACTTTAATCCTGATCTAGCAGAAATGAGTAGGTATCAACACAATACAATGTGTTCCTCTTCAACAGCACTGTGTTAAAACTTGCTTATGGAAAAAAATCTAACTGCTTTGCATGATCTTCTGTAGAGCAGAGTAGAATAGTGTAGAATAGAATAGTGTGGAATGGAATGGAATGGAATGGAATAGAATAGAATAGAACAGAACAGAACAGAACAGAACAGAACAGAATAGAATAGAATAGAATAGAATAGAATAGAATAGAATAGAATAGAATAGAATAGAATAGAATAGAATAGAATAGAATAGAATAGAATAGAATAGAATAGAATAGAATAGAATAGAATAGAATAGAATAGAATAGAATAGAATAGAATATTTCACTTGGAAGGGAATAGTAAAGCATGTTATTAAGGACATTATCTAGCAAAAAAACAACATTCAAACTTGCATTTCCTTTTTCTGATTATCCAAAATATGATTTATAGGCATTTCTAGGTAAGTATTTCTACTCCTAGTTAGCATATCTTTCCATGAATCAGCAAACCATCTCTCTACATAAAAAAGCAACCACTTTCTTCAAAGCTATTCTCTTTACAACTGTATTTAAAGTGCAAGTGGAACTGTCCTCCAGTCATCCCTGGAAGTGGTCATGGGACATTTCTAACACATATATTTCTAACAGACATTGCACATACTGTTTGCCTTTACAAAGAAAAGGATAAACAAAATATTTTTAAGTTTTCTAAGCCTCAAAGTATTTGTTCTATTTCATAGCTGCCTTGACTGATCAGTACGAAGTTTTAATTTCAAAAGAAGTAACAAGGTGTGAAGCATTTGCAACTGCAATTAAAACCAGCAAAGACTCAGCATGCTCATGACTGAGAGAATTGGTGTTTGCTGTAAGATTTTTAGTCTTCCAAATAATTTGTAAAATCACTCAAGAGTGTTGTTACCCCTTCTTTTTCTTTGTTTATTTTTGTTCTTAAATAGCAAGCTGGTATTAATGCTGTCATTGTTAAGATTATCTTCAAGTTTTGTCATTAGTGGAGAGCAGAATCTGTCCCACAGAGTACAGGAAACATGTCAGGAGAGGACAGGAAAACTAAAGGGTTTTCTTTTAGGTATTAGAAACAAAACTACTACTAACTCATAATGACTTAATATATAACTGATAGTAATTTCTGTGTGAAAGATGTGAGTTGTTTTCTTCCATTTCATTATTTCCTTTATTTTTCCCTTTTTTATAACATATTAATGAGCATCTCTTCTGTATGGCCTCTATCCCCTGAATACAACTTAACCTGATGCTTCTCAAATCTAAATAGATTTATGCAGACTGGGAGAACTTCCACTCAACAACCTTGCTGAATAAAACTCATATAACACTCATACACAATACACTCCAGTTCTATTGAAGTGTTTGTATTTTTGAGTTTGCTAACAAATATAGTGAGTATTTTGAAAGGTACATTTAGTTTTCTTCAGAATACATAAATTTGTTCACACAAACTTCACCTGTGAACTGGTGAGAAAATATCTTATTCTTCCTCAGCAGCAGCCTGTCAGTTTGGGAACTGTACAGCACAGCCTGCATAGCATTTGCAAGGTTAGTAGAAGGAGCTGTGAAGGGACACAAACAAACGGTGAATGATTTTCACTTCATAGAAGGTGTTTAACTGCAGATCAATTAAATATGCAGCTGTAAGTTTCACACAGATGTGACCAAGAGTGTGACAGTGTAGGAAAGCTTTATTCCAGTCATTTGCATAGACCCTAAAAAAAGTAGAAATGGGATCAATAACTGTATTCTCTTGACTACTGTCAGTAGACTTGAAGAGTAACCTGTAAAGTATTATTTTCATATTAGATAGACGATCACTGTTTCTGGAGCTGATTGCTGTTTAGTGCATGGCTCATGTTTTCTTCTCATAATCCACTGAATCACATAAAGCAAGTGAAGCCCTCTCACAGCTTTCCTAATATAGTCTATACATACATTTTTCAGTCCTAATTTGAAGCACCCTATTATTTCATGGTAAACCATGCCTTCAAATAGCTGAAAACTCCAAACTTTGCCAGGAGCCAAATAGTTCAGAGCTGCTAAAATGTTTTTCCCAACAAGGGCTTTTCAAACTCAGGAGCCAAGTTACTTTAACTGACTGTGTTGAATTACACCACTTTTGAAGCTCCTTACCAGCATTCAAATATAAATTAGCACTAAGTCTGCATCTTTCTTAAGAACAGGCCTAACTAACTAGTTGAGTTGCATGGCACAGCACTAAGATGCTGTCTTTAAAAGAAAGAATCTTAATACTCCAGGACAGCTGTACTGTGTGAAGTAGAGATATCACAATTTGCTGCTCACAGCAGGGCTCAGATGCTGCCTGGTTAAGTAAAAGTCTTAGCTGCACATTCTGCTACAAATCAACCAAATGCTTCTTCTACTGCAGCAGGCATATAATCTTGCAAATGAGTATGGCATGTAGTTTTGGAACACTGTTTATGAGTCTTTTTGCAATAGATAAAGATCATACATCATTTTCTACATGTGGCTCAGATTCTGTTAAAAACATAAATTACTACTTATTCGTAAAACAAAAGAAGAAAATCTATTTTATTATTCCCCTGGAAAAGCTAAACAAATTATGCAACATCACACTTCCACCTACTAGAAAGTGATAAATTATGTATGTAGACAAGGAAATAAGAGTGGAAGTATCAAAGAAAAACAGAATATATAATAAAAATGCTGTTCACACTGCAAGACATAAGGCTTTATCAGTTTTTCTGTTCTGATCCATTATGCTCTGGGGATCATCTCAGCCTCAGAGCAATTCTTTTCAGTTAATGTATAACTCCAAAGTGGATGTGCTGTGTGGGTTTCTTTTGTTTTGTCCATCCTGGTAACCGAAAATGAAATCATAAATGTCACTGCAAAGGTGCCTGTATTGGTGAGATACAATGGGCAATTTCCTCATATAAAATCTCCACAATGAAAATGCATTTAAACTAAGACATAGAGGCCAGCATCACCAGCTACTTAGGGTTTGAATGAAGCTACTAAGTAGAGACTGAGATTTATTTCAAGATGTCCAGTACAGGATATGAACTGCATGCCTGAAAATTTCTGAGTGAGAGAGTGACACAATTAACTGACTAAATTACTTTGTCAGGGAAAGAGGTAGCTACTCATAGGTTTCCCATTACTTCTTGATACACAGACACCTCAAATTCCTCAGTTAGATGTGTCAGGAATACCTGCCTGTGAGATCGGGAAGGGTTGTACTTTCTGAAAGGGGGAAAAATAAAGGATGTTTCAAAACACTGGCCTAAGTCAGTACTGCATGTCTTCGGGCTTTTTCCCTCTTTTGTTTAAAACTGCCTGAGCTGAATACGATTTTTCACAGAGTACAAGGACTCTTTACAGTTCATTGAGAAGTAGTTCATACACGGCGCCAGCTTTGTGGCTGTTCTGAAATAATTTGTTAATGGGCATTCAAAGCTGTTTTTCATTCTTCAGAAACATTCCTTGGCTGCATCAGTCTCCCCAGCAAGGGTGTAGCTATCAGTTAAGAATTGTACAGCAGTTTATTGCAGTGGTTGACTACAACTGGACTGCTGTGACATGAGTGACAGAGTATAAAGTAGATCTGAGTCATTTGGCTCATACCTACTGTTGCAGTTGCTTTCATCTGCCTAGACTCGTCTGTTCTTGCACAATATTCCAAAACACTTCAAGCTTAATTCTATTTACTATTAGTTGCGTTACAAGAAAGCCGCAGAAATACCGCATTCACTTTTCACTCTTGGATAATTTGCTGGAATAGGAAGTCAGAAAGCAGGCTGTTTATCATGCTAAAATGCCTCTAAACTGAGACAGCTCTGGCCAATGCAGGCAATGCAATTTTCTACCTAATGGTGAGCTACACTTTGCAAGAAAGAAGGTTATGGAAGATTCTTGGGCACTTTTTTCTTGGTTACTTTTATATTTATGGTTTTGAGTTTTTTTGACAGAAGTTCCAATCACACTTTTCTATAGATTGCACATTTTCTTCTATACTGTTTCAAAAAATAGATTAACATTAAAAAAGCATGATTTGTGAATTATTTCCCTTTTATTCACATATCCTTCAATTTTTAATTTATTTACAGAAATTTCTTAATTGTAGACCATGTTGCCTCATCCAGATTTCTGTATAACTTATCATAAACCATTACTAAAAGCATTAAAAATTAGAATCATACATGTATATCACCATCTCTCTAAGTTCTTTATTTCTGTAATCTGCTTTTCCTACCTTGTTCCATCAAGAAGAAAGAACTAGAAGAAATGATATGGTAGACACAGTCAGTAATATGCTCTCAGTTTGTCCTTTAAGTTTCTCTGAAAAGAGTGACAGGGTTAAAAGAATTTCCTTAAGTCTTGATCTTGCTTTAGGTAGGAGATAAGAGCTTGGGAATAGAAGATTCAGAGGTTACAGAGTGTAGTAAGTGAACAGAAAACCTGTAGGAGAGGAAAAAAGAAAAAGAAAAAAAGATTTACAACCACTTCTGTCTTGTGGAGACAGAAGGAACCTTCCTATGGGCTAGTGGTGATGACTGAGTGTGCTATTATACAGAAAATCAGGGAACTGGTAGAAATCAAGCCCTGAAACTTGTTGCTCTTCTGCTAGCAAACTGTGAGCACATCATCCTGTACATCATTTCTTACAGTTATTTAATACTGAACACACCTGCCCATAGCAGTCCTCACAGTATGTGGAAATATCTACAAAGAGAGGGATATCAACTAAATAACTGTTAACTGTCATGCAAAGTACCCATAATAATTCTTCCATTTACTCCAGACTCAGGTGAATTTTTTTTCTTTTTTCCTTCTTTTTTTTTTTTT
>VXBR01009198.1:405053-451362 GCA_013400215.1 Cisticola juncidis | reverse complement strand
TTTTTTTTTTTTTTTGGCGGGGGGGGTGGTATTTCTTTTGTTTCCTTCTAATCATTAACTTAGTTGGTTAAAGCATGGTGTTAATAACACCAAGCCTGGGGGTACAATCCCTGTATGGGCCATTCACTCAAAAGTTGGACTTGATGACCATTGTAGGTCTCTTCTAATTCAGAATATTTTGTGATCTGGAAATAAATTCCTAACTGCCACTATTTTGGAGACAGAAAAGAGGACGTAGAATTTTTTAAAGGAAAATAATTAACGGAAAAAGCTATCAGACTTTCCTTTAATAATTTATTCCTTATCATGAATCAGACCAGAACCATTAAGAAAAATAAGTCTTCAGGTGTTACGAAATTCTGTTAATCCTTGCATCCATATAAGATGAACAGAGAGGATAAAGAAAGAAATCTTGGAACAGGAGAAATGCTGATATACTACAAAACATTAATTACTTAGCTAAACTAACTAGCAAACTATATTTCTGTTGTTTTTTGCAAGGGCTGAAGAAAGTACAAAGAGGATTTCTGGAGAAATATGTCCAAAATGAATTGTGTTTACACTGGGATAAAAATTCATAGCTTGAAGCACACAAAAAATAAACAGTTCAACAGAACCAATATTAAATCTAATATTGGGACAGGCTCCTGTGAGCTGTTTGCTACTCTGTTGACATGTAATGTTCTGTTCAGCACTGCAACTTACATTTTTGTACTACAAATATGACCGCAACTCCTTTAGGTAGGGTTAGCTAAAAAGAAATCAAAAATTATTCAAAAAATATTATTTCTTTTCTTTAAACACTGCAGTGTTTTGTAGCTTAAACCAACAAATCTTGATTGCCATAGTGTCAAAAAAACCTATCTTTTTGAGTGTTTGATTACATTTAGCCCACTGAACTTCTTATACATGGGAAATTTTTTGTTAGAGGGAAAAATTTAGGTGTATATGTAATTTCTCTAGATTTGCAGAATCCACAGCAAAGGAAGATTACAGGATCATCAGAATGTTAGTTACAAAATAAGTCCCATAACAAAAACTTCAGGACACTTCAATAATTACTATTTGACATACATTTATGCATGCTCCAATACACTCAAATCAACTTTTTCATCTTTTACTTAGGCTCAAATTAACTTCTCAAATGTATAAAGTAATAAAGTATACAGAACACTGAAGGCAAAACCTTCTAAAGGGCATTGAACATCATTAATACCATTGGCTTAGTGTAAGAATAATCACCCTTGAAAAAGTGATTAGTAAATAATAAATTCTTTATGTGTGGTGTCTCAGTTGCTGGGATTGTCTCATATCTGCAGTAGTGCTTTACAACTGCCTGAGGCAATCAGTCAGTGGCAAAGGAAACTCCACAATTGAAATAAATTACTGTGTTCGGGAGAAAAAAAGCAGAATATTTTATACAAACATAGAAAGTGAGGGGACATCAACTGGTATCAACAATGCTAGGGGGAAAAAGGGTGGCTACTGTTCTTGTAACAGGTTTTGAAATACATTTTGCTTTCAGAAGCTGGCAAGTATTCAATTTCTTTCTTAAATAAGTAATTTGCTTAAGGAAGATTGGTTGGCTTAAGAAAGCAGGTCGCAACAGACTTTGGAAATTTTCAAGCTGTATGTTGGCACTCAGAGCTCTAAATAAGTGCTTGTCATCAGATAGGAACATGTTCCAAAATCCTTCTTTTTGCTTACCAATAGCCCAGAGAACTAGGCAATATTCAACTTATACTACATTAATCAATATTTCTACATATTTTTACTAGGTAGAATAGATTTGTTAGGGTCTTGATGCAACAAAATATAATGCCCTGCAATCATTATTAGCCAGGTATGACACATAACATGCTCCTGAAACTGAAGTTGATGTGGAAGAGAGGAGAGTTATAATCCTATTTGTAACCTGACTTCATAAAACCTGGAAACTCCTCTTATTCCTGTCACTAACACCTATAAGCTGCCATAAGTAAATCCAAGCTATATAGCATGACAAGAACACACAGACACTGGTAAATAAATTGTGTCAAAACACCTTCTATAAACAGCCTCATAGAAATACATAAAATTGTCAGATATTCTGTATTGCTCCTGTGAGAGAAGATGTCTTCAGTGAATCTCCTGGATTTGATGACATCTCCTCAGGATTAAGAAACTGAGATGAAGTATTAGTCTCCAGATGCCAAATTTCTTAATTTTTAACACTATATGATTAGTTTTATGTTTTATCTCTCACACATATTCACGTTTATAATAACATGAATATATGTAGCTGGGAAAGTTTATAAATATTCTTAAGGAAAAGTAATTGAGCACTTCATCGAAGTTCATAGTCATCTACTCATCCTCTATAGTTCACTAGGTCATCTTCTATACTTAGCAGGGGTCATGAGGCATTTTAAAAAGTTTTTAAATTATTTAAGCCATGTATGGAGCAAATTGTACAGACAGAGTAAGAAATGTTCACCATATGTTTGAGAGACCTGCTCAAGTCTCTGCTGAGACCTGTCACATTGATTCACCTTTCACTTATATGACATTGTATGTTGAGAACCCCTGTATCCTAACAGATCAGACACCATGAATGCACTCATTCTGGCACTTAGGAGTGGAGAGCTGCTGTGTTCCTTTGAACAAGACTTTGTGTGAGAACTGGTGACAGATTAGGCTGAGTTTCTGTGCTTTTAACTCTGTACTAGCAACATGGCCCAAACGTCCTCCACAAATTTCTTTTCTGATGGAAGAGCATCAGTATCCTCTCTCTTGCCTGTGTAATATCCCCTTTCATTCCAAACCTTTGATAACTTTTTTACATGTTATTATCATTCTTTAAAAAGCAGCAAAAATGGGATTGTTTTTACCAATAGCTACTCCCACATTTTTCTCATAAAAGCTTCCAGCTTTAATTTATTTATTAATCTCAAAAGCCAATTTTTTTTTTTCTGGACTGAACTCAGTAACTTTCCACATTTTGTGCAACAAAACCAAAAGAAGTTGAAATTCATTGGAATCATGGATTAGTATTGTTACTTACAACTCTAGAGCTGATTGTAATATCTTTCCTATCAGTCAATTTTAAGAGAACTTAGAAAAACAAACAAACAAAAAACAAAACAAACCAAAACAAAAACAAAACCAAATTTTGGTTCTAAAAATCTTTATTTAACAGGATCAATATCAGTTTCCTTTTCGATTTTCTCTCTCCTTATATACATACAAGGTCAACCATGTAGCTGTTGTCTACCCCTGGATGAAAGGAACAATATTTTAGACAGAGTAGAACAGCTGACAAATAGATGTTTAGGACCTAAAATTAAACTTCAGAGAGGATGCTTAACAGTGGGGGAAAAGCAGAAAAATTTTAATCTATTTCATACCTACCTCTACAATCCTACCTCACCCTCCCCCCAGAATTACAACAGGAATGCTATCCACTGGGATAATAATTGCTCCAGGGCACTAACCGCCATCTTTCACTGGTTAAACAGAACTTGAAACTGCACAGAAGAACCAAACAGCATAAATCTAACAAAATAGGGCCATAAAACAGTTCAGGAAGATGTTACTTCACCTGAGGAAATGAAATATAGAACTGGTTTGAGATCAACCCCTTAAAAATAACCTTTAGATAAGCAGTGGATAGGGGAGGGCTTATACTATGTAGTCAGAGTAAGACCTATAGAGATTCACCTCACCCTGTCCAGATAAGTTTAGGAAAGAGTGACCAAGAATCTGAAATTGCTAGCATAGCAACACGAAATAATTCAAGCAAGGTTCAACAACAGCTGCTGTCTTTACCTTCTTAATCCTACCCTATTCTTTTTGTCTGATAGCTGCAATTCCTCTCCTTTACTTCTCACATAGTTATTCTCAGCTTTATCTTTTCTTTGTTGTTTTCCTTTCCCTTTTCTGTGTTTTAGCCCTGTAAATGTTACCTTGCTATAGTTCAGTCAGCAAAACACAAACTTGCTTTTCCTGATTTTTTTTTTAAAATTTCAAACTAGAAGCCCTGGGATCTGATACCAAACAACAAGCTGAAAATCATGGATTTCAAAATAAAATTTTACTAGAAGTAAGCCTCTCATCTCAGCCTTGTGGTGGGCCACTCAGAACTCTCTGCTCTCAAGGTCAAACAGCAAAGTCTGTCAATCTTCTTCAAAGCCCTCTTCCCCATCTCAACTACTCAGGTATTTCCACTGCTTAATTATGCACATATGCCTCAACCCGCTTCATTCTCTTAAATTAATTTTCTGCACATCATATAGAGTTTAAATATGTTAATTTTGAGTCATTCATACTGAAGGCTTAATACCTTCTAAATCTAATTTTATTGACTCTCCAGGCTGTTGCAAAACTCGACCCAAAACACTATAACAAAACTCACAACTTGGGATCTTTTTTGCCCCCAAAACTGTGAGGAGAGCACAGTTTGTTTCCAGCTAGGAGTCAGTCTGCTGTTTTCCCTTTACCTGAACTGGATTCTGTCTTTTTTAAACCTATATTGATATATTTTATGCCAAGCAAGGTTTACCATACTTTTCTACATTCCCTCACCACCAAATCCTCCTGCTGCACAACACATATAGCTTAACCCACACCTGACATGAAAAATCTGTTTGTATCTCTATTTCTTACAATTTTTTTCTGTATTTTTATTATTAATATTCCAAAACAGATTTTTTTTTCTAAACTTAAAAAAGTTCCTTACGTGGTTAAATTTTAAATACAACCATGCTAATGGTCTAAATAATAACAATAGTAAATAGAAAAATCATATCTTTCTGCCAACATCCAATAGTCCTATAATATGCTGCTGAGAAAAATCTGTGCATGATATATATCTTAATCTTTCCACTAAGCTGTCATGTTACATTATTAAAAATACTGATGTCTGAGATGTGAGATTACAGAAATTACTTAAACCTTTCATATAATAAAGGAAGTCTCTTTCAACCATTCCTTCCAGCTTTTATTAACATCATTATGAAATAATAGCTACACACCTTGGATGTGTACAGCATAATAATAATTTTCTATTGGAGAAAAAAAACAAAAACCTATACTACAATAGTATTGCAAATAAGCAGAAACCTGGATGCTTCTACGTGTTTTTCAACATAGATCTGTATGAATTCGAAGACTAACAGGCATTGAGTGCAGCTTACTAGCTGTATTTCATTTATTCTGAAACTTCCCCATGTTAGTTTCTGAAGGAGACTGGAGCAGATTGGTGGTACCTTCTGCAGGACACTTTTCCCCATTTAGCATCTACCATTAGCTCCATTATTGTTTCCAATTTTTGTGGTGCAATGTAATTGATAACTAGCACTGAACCAAAAACCTACCTGGAAGAGTCTGAAGTCTTTTATAGAAAAGGACAGCTCTAAGCAGGACATTTTATTCCAATGTAAACCTTACTCTGCAGTACTATGCAACATATCTAGTAATAGTAAAACTCTCTAATCTATCTAGTACAATTAAGGGCTGTTTGGAATTCACTCTCACTTTTCAAAGAGGAACTTTCTGTGAGGAACTTAATCTATTTTGAAGTTTGAAATTACACAGATTATGCTCCTATGCAAAGTATATTTTGTATTTAAGATTGTCAGTAGCAGTTCCACTGTGCTGCAAAAAGACAAGAAGAATTGCCAGTAGGAAAACTGAACTAATTCCTAGAATACACCAATATTTTTATTAATATTTTTATGTTTTTTCTCTTACAAAGAAGTACTACATTAATTCTCTTTACAATTGCTGTACTTTGACAGCACATTTGTTGAAGAAGCTCTAGGAGTAAATTTGCTTCATCATTATATTTTACTGTTTTACAGCTACATGTGGCTTTCTTATTTGGAGTCACTAACAGCCTTTTGCTGTCCATAGTGTGGGTAAAAATAGACAAGAAAAATACTTTCTTTCTAGAGAAAGAGAAAAAAATTTAAGCACTTCTCTCTGATTTTTTTACTTGTCAACAAAAGTCTAATAAAAAAGAGCTTTAACTTTAGTCTTCCTAATAATGTGTTGAAAAGTTTTCATTAAGAGGCTTACTTTATTTTAGTCTGTCAGTTTGAAAGAAAGACAGAAGTTTAGCACTGAAAAATACACAGTAAACACAGTTTAAAATAGATCTGCTTAGCTGCTTCTCTTCATAGAGAAGTAAATTAAATTAGGTGAACTTGCTTGTTGGCTCCTGTGTATGTGGAGTCTCTTCATCATTATGAGTCATCAAGCACTCAGTAGAGTTTATCAGAGACAGAATGTTGCAAAAATGACAGTGTAAGGGAAGTTTATATGGAATATGATGTGGAGGGAACATCCTTCTGTTTTCTTTCCACACGATATGCTAGAAGAGTTTTATGAGACAAAAATTTTTATTTTACTGTCAGACATTCCTCCATCCCTTAATAAACCCATAGCCCCCCTGAAAAATAAAAAGAAATTGAAAACTTTTGAAATGTATCCAATGTACTTACAGAACAATATTTAAAGGAAATGGATCTTGTAATCACAGCAATTCAAAATGGCGACATTACAGCTTTGAACTTTACTTTTCCTTTGAAATTTTCAGGCCCTGCTTCAGTGGGATATTTTATGGTTAACCTCAGGAGCCCAATAGCAGATTTGCAAACATAATGTTGAGGCCACATGCACTCAGCGAAAATTTGGAAACCTGTGTTAGCTGCCTGGGAAATCCCAGTAGAAGGTGACACAAACCATCCAGTCAGGAAGGGCCAGAAGCCGTATAAGGACATGTCCCTAAGCACAACATCACCAGCTGGTTAAAGGAGGTGACTGTCCTGCTCTGCCCTGCACTGGTGTGGCATCACCTTGAGCCCTGTGGGCAGTTTTGGGCACTGCAATATAAAAGAGACACTATTAAAGGGCATCTGAAAGATGGCTATAAGGTGGTGAAGGCTCTGGAGGGGAAGCTGTGTGAGGAGCAGCTGAGGTCACTTGGTGTGCACAGTCTGGAGCAGACTGAGGGGAGACCTCATCGCAGTCTACATCTTCCTCCTAAGGGGAAGAGGGACTGGCACTGAGCTCCTGACTGGTGACAAGACTTGAAGAACCATCATGAAGCTGTGTCAGGGGAGGTTTATGTTGGATATCAGGAAAAGGTTCTCACCCAGAGGATGGCTGGGCACTGGAAGAGATTCCTCAGAGAATTAGTCACAGCTACAAGCCTGAGTTCAAGAAGTATTTGGAGCAATGCCCTCAGGCACATGCTGTGATTCTCACAGGGCCAGGAGTTGGATTTGATGATCCTGATGGGTCCCTTCCACCCCAGCATAGTCTATGATTCTAAGTGGGCAGCTTCTTACTGATTCAGAAGGCTAATGGAGGAAACACAGAAGATATGATTTGTCTTAGCTCAAGCAATGTTATCAGACATTATCCGTTATCAGAGATTATCATATCATGTCTCTTATCATTTGTTATCTGCATTCAGGAACACTTTCCTAAAAATTAAGATGACAGCATAATTTCTTTTCTCCTTCCCAATTAAAAAATCCTACTAACTCCTGATAATATTAACAGGGGTTCATAAGAGATTTTTCAAGAATCAAGAGAATCTGCTTTGAAGGTACTGTATATTTTATCCTCTATTATAATACTTTTGTTTAAAGTATACCAGATCAAATAATTATTGAAATAATTTGGGGAAAATGGATGTTATTTTAACTGAAAACAGATTTATTGTTTAGATTGTTATTTTTCAGAGAAAGAAGAACGGGTGAGGGAGAGTAGATGAGACTTATTTTTGAGCAATTTTCAGTTTCTTTTGGTTTCCCTAGCTAGACTCACTTGTCTCACTGGAATGAATGGCAACCTGTAAAGAGATAGATAGCAACAGGAAAGAGCAAAGAGGGTCAAGATACTTAAGATTACCAAGTGCAAGGTTAAGTAGTGAATCGATCTCTGTTTGTGAGTGTCTACAGCAGGATAAAACTTTTTAATGAGTTCTTCAGTCCAGTGGACAAAGACTCAACAAAGATGTAAGAGCTAGAAAACAAAGCCACAGAAAATCAAATTAGCAACACGGTGCACACTTTTTATGATAAGAAACTAATCACAGAAACAATTTAAGCAGGGATTGCAATGGATTCTCTGTCACTGTCACTGCTAATATCATCTGATGGGATAGCTTTTTTCATTTCTAAAAACCAATATTGCTGCTCAGGGATACACAGAAGTCCAATTTAGTGTGCTATAGAATAGCTAGGATTATATTGTTTCTTCCTTGCTCAATCATTTATGAGTAATTATATCAGATACTAGTAAAATGAACACACATCAAGGGTTTCCACCAGCAAAACAAATTTTTCACTTGAAGTGTAAGTGATGGGTTATTTTTCCTTGCCTTGAGGACAATAAAATTCCTAGAAATCTTGAAATTAGTCAAGTTATCATTTGGAAAGAAGCAGATGCCCCTGAAGAACCACAAAAACTCTGTATACATTTATTTTTATTCTTTCTGCTAAGGGACCACTCGGTTCCAATGCTTCCCTAAAGAAATATTCCATGTTTCTGTTTGTCACCCACAGCCACTACTCTTCTATAAAATGGCTACTTCCAACAGCAGAATCTGATTCTCTCTTCATTTATAAATCAGCTGGAAGCTGTGGGCTTTAGGCTGGAATCGCAAAGTGAAGTTCTGTACTCCCTAATTATTCTGTGCAAGTTAGTAATACATCAATAAAAGGGGAAAATATAAAGCCACAAGCATAAAACACCCTCGCTCACTAAAAGTATAGATTTTATGTATTTACTACTTCCTTTTTCTCACTGAATAATTTCTTCCCCTTCATTTATATACCTAAAGTTTGTCTTGGGTGTCAAAATACACAGTTATCTAAGGGAAATCAATGTTTGTGAAATACTATGATGCCAAACTCAGGTGCACTTCAGCAGCAGTTCATCACACTTTCTTATGCAGCATCATTCCAATAGGATAGGAATGGCAACTGAATTCCAACAGACTACATAGCCTTCATTTTTAATCTCTCCAGGGTAATTTTTCTTTGCCTGAGAGCTTTATGTCTTTACATCCTTCCCTGCATCCCAGAACTAGCTACATTTCCTATGAGCATAAATTTGGAAAGAAGTGACTATTAAATTGTTGAACAAATGAAAAAATTTAATACTGATGATTTTTCTGTCATATATTCTGTCATCCAGCAGACTTATTCAGCTAGTAGCTGCAAATTGTAAGAAGTGCCTTTTAATATGGTTTTAAAATTGGTATTGACTGTACCTCCTAAAGGTCAGACCTGAAAGTATTGTTCTCTTCACTCCTATTTCCCACTTTCTCTTCCTGATTGTCAAAATCAGTCAATTAATACAAGTGCATACTCCTTAAAAGAAAGGTTACCCTGACTGGACTGCATTATGCTGAATTGCCATGCATTAGTCTGTTATGTATCACGTTTGGTTCAGATAGAGCCAATTACAAGTTTTTTATTTGGATGGGGAGGAAATTCCTGTTGAGCATTAGTTGTGAAAACTGTCTTGTCTTTATCACATGAAGAGCAAGTAAAATAAAGCTAGGGGTTTTTTTATGGGTTTATGATTGCTACTTTTTATTTAAAGCATTTAATCATTTCTACCCCGACAAAACAAAACAAAACAAAACAAAACAAAACAAACAAAAGGAAAAAACAAACAAAAAAACCCCACAACAACAAAAAAACACCAATCCAAACCAAAACAACCCTCAATTCTTCTGGCTAGGAAAATAACCTCTACAGGAAGCAATTTCCATAGGAAACAGAAAAGTTAGTTTCTCATCTTAAAGATGGAATGAAAAAAAAAAAAATCCTTTCTGCATAGCAATATGCCCAAACCATTTGATTTTATTTAAAGCTTGTGATAAGGAAGAAGTGAGTCGTGTTATATTTAGCCCATAAAAAATATTCCATTGAAAGATGAAATTCATGGTAGATTTTTTTTATGTGGAGCGCTCCATACACATTTGATGGAAGTGCAAGGAATGGAAATCAATGATGATCTTAACCCAAGAACATTGGTTGAAGAATAATAGCAGACTGAGACTGGATAAGAAATGAACTGCAGATCAAGCATGAAAGATTTCCTGCAGACTGTGCATTTGCAGAGCTTTAGCTGAAGAAACAGACCGGGTTCTTGAGCAGCCAAGGGTTTCTCTTTCTGTCCCAGAAAGTTTTTTACATAAATTTACATAAAACCAGGAGTTTTTTACATAAGTTACTTTTAATTGCCCATTTATTTTTGTATACTACTGGAAGCGAGTATATATGACAGCTTCTTGTTGTACTTATTTAGAAAAGGTTAAACCAAAGTTTTATTTTACAGGTTCAAGAAGAGCCAATAATTCAAAAGTGGTGTAACTACAGGCAAAATTCCCAGGTATTTCTACACATACCAACTAAAGTCTATCCATGGCATGCTCTCTATAGTATTTATATGGGAGCTTCATTTTACAATTCCCAGTTATTTCTCTTTTACTGAATATGATTCCTTTCTCCTTTCTGTGGTCCCTAAGGTTCTACCTCCTGAGATTCCAATTACATTTGTTGAGAGCTCACTTACTGCAATTCATTCTTAGTAGTTCATTGAAAGAAAAAAATGAAATTAAAAAAATAAAAAAACCAAACCCCCCAACAGGTTAAGTATTGAGGGTACTTTGAACTTCCATTTTCTTCCAGAAATACAGCAAATATAGAGAGGTACCTGAGAAAGAAGTACTCTAAAATGTATAATTTATAACACTGATCCTGCACACAAGTGCATTGTTACGAGCAACCCATGACAAACAACGTGGTCTTTACCAGCTGTGATTGGTTGGGCTGTAGATGTGGTAAAACAGCTGATTTATGGGTCTTTTTTAATTTCCTGAAAAGTAATTTTACAGTGATGCCTAGGGCATGTGAGAGGTTCTTTCCTTTGCTTTGTCATAAATCTAAACAAATAAATTATAATAACAATGGTATTTTCCTCATGGACAAACTCTTACTTTGTGCTATAAAAAAGAGGGGAAAGCAAGAGGTAATTCCATTTTTCACAACTTCAATTTAGAATCAATTTAACTTAGCTACATAATGGAAATTAAATGAGAGATTCATGCACATTTAAGTGTCAACAAGAAATACTTATGCTAAAACGTTCAGTTACACCTTTAGTTACTATCATGCTTTTCATTTTTATACTGTTAAATTCTATATTTTTACAATCATCATTTGCATTAGAAAGATAACTAGATATGTTACAGAATACCATCTGCAAACAAATATAGAATAAAACAATGTAGATGTGCCCACAGAAAATAGCATTAAAAAATGAGTTTATAGAAGAATGCCCCCCAAAATACATTGGAAATTTATACTGCTCATAATTTCTACTCCTATCTAAGTCTTTAGTAGTGTGCTTAAGAACTCCAGGAATATACTAGATGAAAGAAATCATGTCAGATTTCATAATATAAAATAATAGGTACAAAGAGCCATATCTGGACAAGAACTTAAGGGTATGGCTCATTATAAAGATGGAAATTGTACCAAGAACTGAGATATTACAGATAAATTGAAATAAAGGGGAAAAGTCATGCATGAGAAAAAGTACCTGGAAGTACAATCTAGAAATAGTTTGGTTCAGTGCCCAACCATTTTTAAAATTTGACAAAAATATAAAAGTTCCAACTGTGTACATCTCAATGACCCATATTAAGATGTCAGATTGCTGATTCATGCACATCTCTCACAGATTCTTGATTATTAGGTTTTTGTAAATTTTCATTACATAGATTTTGAGAGTGACACACTATGAAAGATATCTGTTGGGGTGACAGTTAAGTGGTGGTGACAATACACTGGAATCTTTGAATAAAAATTTGTTGACAATAAGGGAATAACCAAAATCATTTTAAAATCCAGCACGTTAAAGAAATAGTCAAAAAGGCTAAAATTATCACTCACTTTTATATGAGAAAAAATAAAACAGACCTAGCAAGCTAGATGTAAAACTCTAGCAGAGTCAAGCAGGTGATACTTCAGGATTAAACTTGAAGAAGGCATAAAATAAAATGTTCTCAAGCATAGAAGGAGTAGGATAACTGTAGAGCCAGCGGGGCCAGCAGATCATCAAAGTACAAAAGATGCACTAAAGAAAGGGGAAGTCCACTGCAAAAATCAGAAGGGAATCCTTTCATCACTGTTCACTATGGAGAAGGTCAGGAAGGTTCCCTTCTTCACAGGGCATCAGATGGGCAAAGGACTTTTTTAAGAAAAGCATGAATAGAAGAGGTTTTAGTACAAATTAATAAATTGAACAGTAACAGTTGTCAAGACCAGGCAATTTGTTCAAGAGTGAAGGAAGTCTAGTATGAAGTTGCTGGGTTACTAACTGTATCATATAAACTATTGCTCTAATAAGAGGAATAAAAAACAGAATTTAAGAGCTAAAACTCTTGAGAAAGAACTCATGAAAAGACTTAGGGAACCACAGAAGAGCAGATTGGATAGCCATCAGGAAAATAATTAAGAATTACTATTCTAGAATTAATAGATGATAGATAAATATGAAATATTTGCTAAAGCTCCACATGGCTTTTATAGATTCTTGGGAGGACTACTGCCTATCAGATTACTTTGAAGTTGTTAACAAACATAGATGAATTGATATAACTAATCCGGATCTCTAAAAACCTTTTGACAACTTTCCATTCTCCAGTATTTGACTGATGTTGTTCTTCCTTTCTTCATTTCTTTTACTAATTCTGTTTTTATTAAATGCATTCTTTTTAGGTTAAGTACACTAACGTAATTTTGTACTCTACTCTTTATTCTTTTTTCAGCTGCTATAGTTTTAAGTTAGTAAAAAATTGAAAATCAGAAAAAGTTTGATGCACATTCATAGGAAGCAATCTAGGCTATTGATCAGCAATTTGCAGAATTTCCTAAGGTCTTTTCACAATGAAATTCTGATACTGCTCCCTCTTAATTTAATGATATGTGCATCTCCTGGGATAATACACAACTCAATTTTCAGCCTAGTGTTTTTTCTCTTCAAAATGTAATTAACATCAAGTTAACAAGAAACACTGTCAATTCTCAGAGTCAAATGCCCTGTACCACACAGGAAAATGCACTGAAGACAGTCAATTTTTGTGAAAGGTGGGAAGAACACTCTTTGTATTATTCTGAAGGACAAATTGGAAAAAGTAAAATAAAAGTATATTTTTAAGAAATCCAGAGAAGGAATGTCTTCCAAATACTGGATTTTGCTGGCCTTCTTCTAATAGCCTTTCAAACATTCTTTTTTAAGTGAATAGGTATTAGGAGACATATTTGAACCTAGCCATAGATGGTGGCTGTTGTTTACTTTTTAAATTACTTTTTGCAGAACTGCAGGTGTATAAATCTAATAGAATATAGTTGTGCTAGACCATGCAGCTATGATTGCAGTTCAGAGTTTCATCTCAGCTGTGAACTCTATGTCTTAGTCATGCACAGGGTTAAATTCTTTCTCTTTATAACAAAAGAAACAGGCCCCTGTTAGCCTCGTTTCAGTCCTCTATTACTGAATTCAAGTATTTAAATTAAATTTGTTGTATGCAAGTAAATCTAATTAAACCTTACAAGGAAATGTCTCCACAGGTTCATCTACTAAAACTTTGTTTGTGGAGGGTAAAAGTTTACACTTTGAGTGGCATCTACACCATACAGCAATATCAGATACAGCACATAACTATACATTTCATTTCATAAAATATTACCAAAGTATGTCCTTTTAAAAGACACATTGTTGTTGTTGTTGTTGGGGGTTTTTTTGGTTTTTTTAAATTGTTGTAGGGGTTTTTGTTTTGGTTTGGTTTGGTTTGGTTTGGTTTTTTTGTTTTTTTGTTGGTTTTTTTAATTGCCTAGTTACCATCAAAGATTATCATATAAACCAGAGAAAGGGTAAAACAATATGCCTGTCTTCTCCTGCTCCCACAGTAAAAAAAAATGCAGCCTCCAAGCCAGCAAAAAATCTACCATATGTTTCAGTATAGAAAAGATCACTTGGGCTAATATCTAAAACTTTAAAATATTGCCAGGTAGACTATTTATTATGATTAAATATATCCCTACCAAGCCCATAATATTGTTTGCAAAAAGATTATCTTAGCCTCTGTAATTTCAGATTTGTGTATTTGAGCTATACATTAGCACTGGACTACACAGCACAGCCTTTGACAGTAAAAGTAAACACAACAATTTTTTAATCATCATTAGTCTGAAAAAGTTAAAATGAAGACTGTCAAAAAACTATTTTGCTGTAGCCCAGTATGGCAGAGCAAATAAAGAACAAGTGACTAATACTTGTCTATAATCAATAAAAAATAGCCACAAAATTAAAAAAGATAATATTAAATCTTCAGTTTATAAAAAAATGTTATGTAGCCCAAAGTGCCATTTGTAGAGGCATTATAGTGCCAAAGAATTGTAAATGTCCGATAAAAACACTCAAGTTCACATAATATATCATATGTGAATATCTCTACCCTTACTATAAATCACCAGAACTTTATTGTTCTAAAAATTCTGAACTTGATGCATTTATTTTTAACATCAGTGTAAAAGAATGCCAGTAAATAATTAAAACAATTTTGGTGGGAGTTTTGAGGTTGTTTTGTTGTTTGGTGGGGTTTTTTTCCTAGATTTCAGCACTGTAGTTCTAATGCCACAGAATTGCAAAATGGGTTTTGTTCCTGAGAATAGTCTTCCTTTACATTCCAGACATAAGTGGGATCACACAAAATTCAAAGTCACATCAAAAGCAACAACTCAAAAGGCAAGGCAAGAGATGTCTTCTTTTTTAGAATACAGTAAATATTTTCAAACAGCTCTCCCACCGGTGATGACTTTGTGTTAGTGGCTACAAAGACACATTGCTTAGATCACCAGAGGCTGACAGATTTCACATTTCTTCTTTTTCTATAAAGAAAGCTTGTCAAGAATTTTTGAAAAACTATTTCTGTTTGGGGGGCAGTTGCTATCCAACTAGCTGCAAATTTTGCCATTTCATTCACGTTTTTGGTTAATCCAAATTTTAAAAAGCTATTAATCTTCAGAAATGTGGCTCATCACATTCATTTGTGTAAGTTACATGCTTAGTCAGTACAAGTGCAGAATCCAACACAGTACAAGAAGTGCTGTTTCTAAACATATTTCAAAATGGTGTCATAAGTATTTGTAGGATTTTTTTGTCTTTGTAGTTAGCTAAGTTATGCAGGAAAACAATATTTCTAAATAGAAATGGAAAAAGAATATGGGGGAAAATTAATAGATAAAAGCAAAGATATATTTTAAAAAGTCAAGGGAGTAGGCAGAAAATTAATACATGTAATTTGAAAAAAAAAAAGGGAACACGATAAATGAAAGTTCAGAGATAAAAGAACCCAGGAAATGAGATGACATATTTTTAGCAAGTCCAAATATTATCTGCACTAATGAGAACTAGACAGAAAAAAGTTTAACTATCTTTCTTGAAAATGAGAGAAAACTGAGAGAACAGGACTGCAAGGAAACCAACAGAAAAGTTTGGCAATTGAAAACCATATCTTGGTGTTTTTATACAATGTGCTGTATCCCCTGCAGTCACAAGGAAAAGGAATGTAGTTCTAGTGAGTGAGGGATATGAATAATACTTTATATTATTCCTTAAATTATTCTTTTTTACCATGAAGATTTATTTCTGAAGTCAGTATAAGAGTACTTGTAACTACACTTATCTAAAAGAATGGAGGAAATATTTGTCTGCTCAGACAAATATTATGGTTACTCCTAGGTTGAACCATTTTTGTTGTTGCTACTCAGTCTGCCGAATAGGATGAAACATGCTTGCAAGGAACAGGGACACACTGTCACTACTCCATTAGAAGCTGCTAAAAAATTACTCAATGTGCACTTCTGTTAGGATCTGAGATAACCTGAGATTGATCCTGAAGGTGAAAGGAAATTTACTAAATTAATACTGCTCTAACCACCAAAACTAAATTTTAGGAGCTCTGCAATAATATAGAATATAATTTTAATGTCAGTTGTAACTCTAAGTGAGGGGTTTTAATGAGAAGATGGGTAGAAACCATGCATAACTTCTGGCAACACGGAAAGGGATTTCTTAATCCACTATCTGCTTTCTAGTTGATTGGCAGCACACAATGCAAGACAGCAAAAAGTAAATTCTGACCCATTCATGTCAGAGACTTAAAAAGCAACAATTCCCACCTATTTCTTGCCACAACACACTCATCAATTTTGATAATTATTATGATCATATACAGTTTTACAAATTAAAATTAATTCTGCTAATTATGTGACATTATTAGGATATGATCAATTAGCCTTCAGCATGCCCTGCACTTGTCTTAGACCTGTGGGTTGTCTTATAATCACCAGCTCTGCTATTTGCTGCTCCCAGACACCAGAAAAAACAAAGATGTTGATTATAAAACATGTGCAGAGTATCTTCCCTAAGTGGAAGATCTTTCAGGAAAAAATAGCACCTCAGTGCTACTGGTTCCTTTTATAGATTCACTCCACATGATTTCTACAACAGATGAAGGATGCTGAGTCCCCAGATTGTACACTTTCCTCTTCCACTAGCTTTAACAATAGTTTCTAGCACTGCATGTTTTCTTGTTTCCAGTTTTCTCCGGAGAAAAGTGTCAAGAGATGGAGATCAATACTTCAGGCTTCTCAGTATCCCTCAAGTTTAGTTTACCATCCTTTTCTAACTCATTGTTAGCCTTACTTTTCCTTGATCATTTTGCATATACTGTATAACTCTTCAATAGTCAAGACATACCTCTGTTGTGAGCTACTATGAAAAAGAACTGATGGAAAAAGGGCCCTCTTTGGGCTAGTACCCTTTTTGCTGGTACCCTTTGGTACTGCCACCAAAACACGTTCCCTCAAAGTGACTTCCATCTTTTAGTGCTAATCTAACCAACGAAGGGATAACTCTATCATCTCTAATGGCCAAGAGTAAGAGCTACAACACTAGCTCACATCCCAGGGTGTTGTGCTGCAATGTAGAGATTTCATTTGTTCTACATTATGAATATATTTTTGTTTAAGCAGTGACACTGCCTAAATCCTTTATTGATCTTGACTAAGTTTCATGTGGTGGGTATAATTTTCTGTTTACGTTATCTTTATATGTTCTGTGCCTCTATTACATTTTCTCTGTAATTATATTAATTAGGAGAAATGTAAATTAAAATATTCAAGCTTTTTTTATCAATTAAGTAATAAGGAGATTAATTATTCTAAGTGATCTAGAAGGAAAGCATCTCAGTATATATATTTATGTGCACTACTTTGCTTAACTATGTTAAGTTTTGAGTTTTGAGGCTGTTTCTGTCACATAAGCTGCAGTAAGCATACTTTCTTAGAGTAATAAAACCATGAATAAACACTGCACTCTTCAGACTCTTCAGACTCCATTAAATAGGATTTTTATTCTTGAACTGGAGTGTGTAGCCCTAAAGAACACTGAGCAGCTCAAATTCTGATAGAGAGGACTTATTAATAAAGACCACAAAAGAGAAACAGTTCATGATATCAAGGATTCAGAATTCATATCAAGTAGTTTATGAATTATTATTTGATATTTTCTTATGTCTGCCATCTACTTCATCCTCTCCTAATAAACAAGAGATACTTGATTTCAGAGCAGTGAACAAACATCATGTGATGACTTATTTTCCTTACAGTCTTCCAGTGTTTCATGCTTGTTTTCTCTATGAGAAAAGCAACAGCAAAACACAACTATAGTTGTAAACTGGCATTTGTATTTCTCTGCAAAATCTGTAAACAACATAGGTTATACCAGGAGAAACATAATGCATTCTAGGTTGAAAAATTAATCACTGGGCCTAGAAATCAGATAGATGCATTAGCACAACACTGTGCTTGAACAGGCCCTGCTTAAAGACATGACATAGGACCTAAGAAATGGATTTAATATTTATAGAAGAAGAGAATTGTTATGCCTGGAAAAGGCCTCTAAGATTATTTTAGATTATCTAAGACTATTCAACAGTTAACCTAGTGCCACCATGTTCAACACTAAATGATATCCTAAGGTGATGCATGTACCTGATTTTGAACACTTCCAGGGATAATGACTCCACCACTCCCATGAGCAGCCTGTTCCAAAGCCTATTTTTTTCTTAATATCCAACCTAAACCTCCAAAAACACAATTTGAGCCATTTTATTCTGACATGGCACTTGATACCTGAGAGAAAAGACTGACCCCCACCTAGTTAAAACCTCCTCTCAGACAGTTGTAGAGCACAGTAAGGTCACCCCTGAGCCTCCTTTTCTCCAGGCTAAACATCCTCAGCCCCCACCACTGCTTCTCATAAAACCTGTACCTCAGACCCTTCACTGCTCTGCTGCCCATCTCTGGACACACTCCAGCACCTCAGTGTCCCTCTTGTAGAGGAGGCTGAAACTGGACACAGGATTTGAGGTGTGACATCACCAGTGCCGAGTACAGGGGGATGACCACTGCCCTGGATCCTGCTGGCCACTCTGTTTCTGATACAGGCCAGGATGCCACTGGCCCTCTTGGCCACCTGGACACAGCTGGCTCATGTTGACAGAGCTGTTGGCTGGTACCCCCAGGTCCTCTTCTTGGGCAGTTTCCCAGCCTCTCTGCCTGTAGCACTGCCTGGGGTTGTTGTGACCCAAGGGCAGGATCACACTTGACCTTGTTAAACGTCATACAATTGTCCTCTGCCCATTCATCCAGCCTGTCCAGACCCCTCTGTAGAGCTTTCAAGTCCTTCAGCAGATCAACACTCCCACCCAACTTAGCATCATTTATGAGCTGAGGATGCACTTGATCCCCTCATCCAAGTCATCAGTAAAGGAACTAAACAGAACTGGCTGCAGTACTGAGCCCTGGGAGACACCACCAGTGCCTGGCTGCCAGCTGGGTATAACTCCATTCACCACCCCCCCTCAGCCCAGCCATCCAGCCAGCATTTTATCCCAGGAAGAATACACCTGTCCGAGCCATAGGCAGCCAGTTTCTCCAGAATGCTATAGGAAACAGTGTCAAAAGATTTACTTAAGTCCAGATTGACTACATCCCAGCATCCACAGCTCTTTAAGGAGGTAACCTTGACAAAGGAAGAGATCAGGTCAGGCAAGCAGGACTTGCCTTTCATAAACCCATGCTTGTTGGGCCTGATTCTCTGGTTGTCCTGCAAGTGCCACATAATGGCACAGATAATTATCTGCTCCATGACTCTCCTTTGCTCTGAGGCCAGCTGACAGGCTTGTAGTTCTCTGGATTCTCTTTCCAACCTTTCTTGTAGATGAGCTAACCTCCAGTCAACTGGGACCACCCCAGTTAACCTGGACTATAGGTAAGTGATGGAAAGCCATGATGGCAAAATACCAAAAGCACAAAAGAGTCTGAAATCCTCTGTATATTAACAAAACTGGATCTCCAAATTCACTAATCTGAACTGTGTTCTGTGCTTTGCTCCCCCTGAAGAAACAGACATGCTTCTCAAAATTGCTACACAACTAACATGTAGAAGTGCCCCTGAATATTTAAAAATCTCAGCCAGAGGACTGACAGTCTCTGACAGAAAAGTCAGTTTTCAATTGAGAGGTTTTTTTTTTCATTTCTGTGCAATAGCCCATAATGAATGAGCAACTGTGTTTCAGGATTGTAGCTCAACTGGAACACAGAAATTAGTCTGTACCAATCAGTCAGCAAGTAGCAACCTGTCGCAAGTGCCTCCACATATTAACTATGAAATGAGTCAAAAGAATAAATATTCAGCATGAAAACCTTCTGAGAGCATAGCACAATTATGTTTGCTTCCAGTAAAATTCACAGCTGTATTTGTTGTGCCAAACAGAGATAGAAGTCTAAAGCCAGAATTGGATTAATTAAGCAAGGGTTGTAGGATCACCACAGGCTGATCCCAGCATAACAAATGAGAGGATGCGTCCAGTTCTTCCTGTGTGCTGGCCAAAAAAAATGTTCTGTAGCAGACTGTACTTGGAAAGGCAGCTCCAAAGGCCATGCTATTTGGGTAACCTTTTACAATTAAGCCACAAATTAATCTGCTTGTTAATGTTTATCATCATGGAAAGACACTAAAAATCCTAGATACATTATTGTTGCCCACTACAACCATCTGCAACAATCAGCTCCTTGGAATAAATTTCGAACTAGTGCATTTTCAGCTAAGGCCATGATGAAAGTTAATGGCTTGGAAAGGTTATGGGTTTTATCTATTTTATTATATATGGTGTGTTAACCATGTACATATGGCATTATTCATGTATTAAAATCATTCTAACAAAGTAAAATTGCAGAGATAAGTGTTGAATTCTCAGTTTCTGTTGATGGAGAGTGGCTCAGCAACCACCCTTGTTGATGTACCATTGTTGCTCAGAGGAAATAAACATAACAAGAAAAATAGAACCACCAGAACTTCATTCCTAGGAATGGAGTACAACAGATGAAAAGCTTGAAACTAAGAGACCCTAAAATCCCTCTTTGAAGAAGTGGGGAGACATAACCCAGGTTCCAAGAGACAGAACCCCAGGCAGACAGACTCAGTCTAAAAGGAAACTTCTTAATAATTGCACAGCAAAACATCAGGGCTCACTATCACAGGGCAATAGACATCCCTAAGTTTAAAGTTTATCTAAGCCAGATCTCAATAGCATTGGCTGAGCCCAGATGAATTTTTCCTGTAACTATTCATAATTTGCTATTTATTTTTACTCTTCATAATTCAGTTTGCCACCTCATAATTAAGACCAAAATCTTTTTATTTGCTGAAATAATTCTGATTTGATTTTAACCACAGACACTTTATGATAGAAAAGCAACTAGGTGAAGCTTATAAACTTGCAGCACATTTCCCCAGAGTCAACAGATGGAAATCAAATGGCGTATACCTCTCACATGTATGTACAACTTTAAAATATTTAAAGATCTTGGTGCTGTTTGAGGAATTGCCTCATACTGCTAAATTAAATTGAAATTCAGTATAGGGACTGGAAACATGTCTTATTTTCTGGGGACGATTTTTCATTAGAAATTATAATAACACTTGTTCTGTAAGGAACAACAAACAATAACACTCCTAAATCTTCATAAGAATTTGTGAAATGGAAAAGGTAAATTGTTAATTTATAATTAAAAACCACTTGTTTGTGTCTACTAAGAGCATTTTAATATACCTATTGCCATAATTATATACCACTGTCTATATGGCTATTAAATGAGAGTATTAGAATTGATGCTCTTGGTTTAGAACTTTCTTTCCACTGTCTCTCTTTTCATCTCTTTCTTAAATACTGCTGCTTGTACCTAAACAAGAAGTCTGATTAATATCTACTTCTGCGAAAGACTTACAGCTTTTTACTCACTACAGAAAATCATGGAATCATATATTATCCTAACTTGGAAGGGACCCAAAAAGATCATCAAAGTACAGCTCCTGGCACAGCACAGGATTATTTTGGCTACCCAATACCTCCAAGGGTCCAGCCTTGTGGAGAAATGACTTAATAATAGTGAGATGCCATGATCGAGTATGTCTTGAAAAAGGTTTTAACAAAAGAATGAAAATAATACAAAAACAAATAACAAAACTGTGCACGGTATAAGGAACAAAGTCCATATACCTATTACAATATCCTGAAAATGCCTCCAGTACCTTTGTTCTTTCACTTATGTACTTAATGACTGAGGATGGCTTAACTGGCAAACTGCCAATGGTAACAGGGACAGCTTTTGAAGAGCCTCTAGAAAGTCCAACATGTGCTTCTGTCTTGGCCCTGAGCCAATTGTCCTGAGAGAAGCAAGGAATGTTCTAGCTAAAGTTCCTAATATGTCTAGAGGTACACTGAAACCTCTTTCCTTTTACAGAACTTGGATGTGGGGGGTGCTTCCCTACACAGGATCTACCCAGAAATCACACCATGTGCTTGAGAGTGTTTTCAGTGCAACAGAGATGCAGATGGAGAAGAGGCGCCTGGAGAGGAACCTGTATGCACATGGTTAGAATGCTAGCTGCACTTCAAGCATCCCTTCCTGGAAACACAGGCCTTGTTAAAAGAATCATGAAATACTATAAACAAATAGTCTTTTCTTGTTTTCACTCACTGAAAGATTCATGAAGCCTAACATCTTCCATCAGGGAAGTGACTACTACTACTACTGCCAACTGTTCAGGGAAAAAAAAATCTGGAAAATTGAGCACAGTGCTGTGGAGGGCTGTGTAATTTTTAGAACAAAATATTTTGTGACAGGTGTAGAATCAAGCTTCATCCAACATTAAGAGCTGTCAGTGAGACTGAAGAAAAATAATGTAAGGAAAAGGTGGAGGTAAAAAGAGAGCTATATATGGTTTAATATCAATTAGAAATTCCTCATGTAGAAGTTGCTTGAAGCATTATAATAACGATTAAAAGGCTTAACTGCAATTTTGAACAAAGGGATCTAAAGAGGTAACAAGGATGATTTATTACTTTCATAAATGAACCCAAGAGTTGACTCTAACACGTTGACTCTAACACCCAAAATCTGAAACATTAAAAACTGTTTAATGGAAGAAAGTTGTTCAGGATTGTACTACACTGGATTTTCAGAGTTAACACCAATAGATGACTCTAATTAGCAAGGCTAGTTTAACTGTTCAGGTACAAGTTTGATATACTGAAATCCCCTGGTACAGAAGAATTCATATATTTAAGCTGAAACTTACCAGGACTGAAAGACAAAGAAAATACAAATCAAATACAGGACTTGTGATGTTTCCACATATACAATGTGGAAAAGAAATAAAAAATAATGTCTCACAGACATCAGTAATAGGAGAATAGGAGAAAGTTATGTATTGATTCCATAACTTCTCTGTCAAAAAAGACAACTAAATTAAAATCAAACCTCTGAACTTAATAGTGCAGTTTGTAAATAGTCAAAGCTTTGCACTGCAAATAAATGACAGTAGCTGCTGTGTCTTTGACTACTTTATTTCATCTATGCTAGTGGAGAATGTTCTAGCTAGATTGTGAAGTCAGATATAGTGGAATCACTCTCACAATGCTGGGTTCCAGAGATATCAGGCAAGTGCTTGTTTTTATTGTCTATTTATAAATGTCTACTACAAGAATTCCATAAAACAAGGAGCAATTGAAATTTAGTTGACACAAGATCCCGCTCTTCTAAGAAGCATAGAATGAGTGCTGTGGCTTTTAAGCACAATTATCACCAAGTGAAAAAGCAGGGAGATAAATCTCCATGGACATAGTTTAATATTTATCATGACATACTTTCAGAAACTAAACATGTAGGAAGCTAGCTTGCACTAGAAACATTTTCCCATGAGGAATTCATTGGGGAATCAAATGCAGAATTCTGTCTCCCAACAGAGAGTCTGGATTGTTGTAGTGCCTAAGACTGCTTCTAATGCATTTGCAGTCTGCTGTGACAACTCTAAATTCACACAAAATTTTTGTGTACTCATAAAATTACTAACAAGTTGTTACTTAGGTTTTACAGGAGGGCAGATGGGAGGAGAATCAAATTATTCCAATTAAAGCATGAAAGAAATGATTTATGGGCATGATCAACTATCTTTTTGAAGTAGGTACATTCAGAAGCTTGTGGGATAATATGCTGAAGTGTTTGATGAAGAAAACCATAAATAAAACTCCCATCCCTGCTTGCTAAAATGATCTAGTGCTCATGCATTCATTTTGTAAAGCAACATGAGGATAAATGCTAGTGCTTAGCCAACATATCTTTGTAGTAATTACTAGAGACAGGACAGAGATAGATAGTGATTACAATCAAGTACAAATGTACAGCTTGATGCACAGATTTTGGAAGTGAAAAATCTAGTTTTCACCTTTGGACCAAAATTATATTAGGAGTTATAGTGCAAGGCATTTCATCATAAAATTTCTTAGGTGATCAAAACTCTGCAATAATCTCCACATGATAAGTTGACACTGATAAGGTGGTCAGGAGTACTAGAGGTTGTTCAAACAGAACATACCTTAAAGTATACTTATATACAGAGAATAAATGAGCAGCATATTGCATTAAAGATGTATGTCTGACAGAGACCTTGAAGATATCAAATAAGTCACTGAATAAGATGACTTGCCACAGGTTAAAAATAAGTCTTATTCCTGGAAAGAGTACTAGTAAGATAGGTTGGAAGTATTGTTATATTTATCTCAGGAGCTTTAAACATGACATCAGGTCCACCACCTGGACTGTAAAAGGCATATTTCAGAGGTGATATGTAACATATGTAGCACAGATATAACATTTCAGAGATGAAGCCAAAAGGGCACCACAACAAATGAGGTATAGCTCAAATCTAGGAGAATTTGGATTAAGTCTGATCTCCAAGAGAAGAGAAAGGCATAAAATGAGAATAAATAGTATTAGCAGTGGTATAAACCTGAAAGGGAAGACTGGCTATTGAGGAATCTGAGTTGTCATTTTGTCCACATGGTGATATAAGAGCCATTTTCCTTTGTGGGGAACAAATCTTTTACTAGAGGGACAAAAGAAAACAAATGTCTGTACAAAAGATGAAGTGCAAAACTGTTAAAAAGAAACAAGAAGGAGAAGTAAAAGTTAAAAAATCAAATGTTGGAAGCTGGACTAAAGCCTTCTTCTTTGTATGTTTTTTTGAAGGCTGTACAATATCACCGTATCTCAAGAAAATGTAACTAAACAAAAACACAGTTCCATGACAAAAAGCCCATCTAGTTTCATAAGGCTTGCATCCCTTTGTATTATCACCCAGCATGCAGTGCATAAAATATTTTGAGAACAGCCTGGTCTTACTGAAGTCAGTGGGAAATTTGAAATTGTCTTCAGAGGAGCCAGGATGAAAGTCAGCAGTCCCATTGATTTCAGCAAGACTACTAATTGTCTGGGGCTATGTACAAACATGAATCTTCCAAGAAACAGGGTTTTGAACAACTCAGTTTTGTCTATTTACAAATTGAGAAAAATATTTAAAATCTGGCTGCAACATTGGCATGAGTTTCAAATGAAATTAGGTGCACTATTTCATTATGTTGAATCTCAGCTATATGCAGGTTAACTGAAATGAGCGTGCTGGATCAGCAGGTGTCAATCCCCTGCTGTTAAATAATTTTAGGTAAGTAAAGGCAAGAGAAGCATCCAGCAGCAGAGCTGAGGAGCAGTGTGTGCTCTAGCTCTGCATTAGGGAGCCTGAGCAGACAGGGAACCAACTTGCAAGCCAGGATTCTGGTAAATGCATTCCAAGTACAAAATGTACTCAGATGATTCCCAAATCATAGAAAATGCCTTTTTTTTTCTTTCCTAAATAACCATTGCTATCTAAAAAAATTTGGATCTTCCCCCCTCCCTTTTTTTTTAATACATTTTGTCATCACAGACTGAGGAAAATACAGAAATGTATTTGGGTGGGTTTTTTGTTTTGTTTTTGTTTTTTTGTTTTTTTGTTTTGCCTCCCCCCCCCCCCGCAACCCCCCCGCGGGGAGTTTTGTTTGTTTACTTGCTTTGGCATGTGGTAAGAAAAAGAATTAAATACAAATGATCCCTCTCCACTCTTATTGTGTTTTTTACCCTACCACAAACTGTGAACATTGGACATGACAGGCACAGCTGCTTTTTCCAGTGCACAAGGAAAACATAAAATTGCCCTTGTACAAATAACACTTCCTTTTAAGGCTCTGTGTTAACTACAGCAATCTGATTTGCAACTACCACTCTATAACTTGTCTAATCATCTCTGAAATGGATATTAGATCCAATTCACTGACTGGCTTTTTTCCCTTCCTATAATTTCTTCTAAGCTGATCTCTTAGTTCCATAACATTATCCACAGATATAATGTATTTAAAGCCATTTGGCTTTCAATTCTACTGGACAATACCAGTTGTACTGTAACGATTTAATTTTAGTCTTTCATGATCTTATTTACTTCAACTCTATCTTGTTTACATTATCCGTATTTCACATAAATCCTGTCATCAACAAAATTAGAGAAACACATAGGTAACCTTTTCTTGAAAATCCACGACAAAATTATTGAGCACTGAGTCCATTGGTTTTTGTTTATCTCCACCTTATAATAAAGCTTTCACTTAAAAAATGTAACCTTAAAACATATACATTTAAGTTACTACATCTTAGAAATTGTCACATTAGTTTTAACAACAAAGAAAAGAATACTGAAATAGTTAAGATGTCTGTTGCCATTGCCTAGTTTGGACTGTCAGCTTCATTTTCAAGACTACTTCTGTTTAAATAAAAATATAAAATTTAGTCTATAATGTGCAATCAGGTCAATTTTTGGTATTATGTAAAAATATATATATTTAGAAAATATATTCTAATGTTATTTACCACACTTCAATTTTTTTCCTGCCCAAAACTAGTAAAATAAATCAAGTTCACCATATGGAAAAGTGCCAAAGTCCTCAATTTGCAATTATTGCTTGGAAGAACAGATCAATTGAGCCTTTAACATTAGAAGTTCAGTTCTTTAATAAAGATTTCTTGTAATTTTATTAGCACCATGTTCGATTTGGTTTAAAGGTGTTTGGGTTTTTATACAGAGGACATTTGAAGGACTGACTCTACTAAAGGAGAGGAAATTTAATGAGAAAAGCATATTTTAAATTAAGTTTGCAGAATACTTTTGATAAATGAATCTCACCTTTATAGTGATTTACACCTGAGACATTATTTGGTTCCTAAGATATATTCAGCTATCCAGAGAATAGAAAGTATATTTCATTATTTATATCACTGATCAAAACAATAAAGATTCTACACATCAGGAGAAAAACCACTGAAGAGGCTCTTTATTGACAACCTACATATTAATGTCTAATCATTAAGAATTTTGAAAAAGAACCTATTCTGGGGGTATTTTTAAAATATATTTTCAACTTGCTTACCAGCAAACATGCACAACATGTATAATAAATTTTATAATAACTTTTTTTTTTTTTTTTAGTTCTCATTAGGATCTCCATGTAAAAAAACTGGAATGTGCTCTGCTGTGTGAACTTACTATCACCCTGTCTGGAGACCTGCCTGGAGCATCCTCCTCATTTTCCTCTTGAACTTTTCTCCTTACTGAAAACTAAGGGTAGGGAGAAGCAAAGACATCACCTCCTACCCCAGCAAGAGCTGAGGAGAGGCACAGCCAGGGCATCCTGAGGTTCACTGTATTCCTGCAGATAAACACCCACACATGCTTTGGAAGAACTGAGCCAAGGCTATCTGCTAGGGGACTGCATCATTGTTAGCCAAGTGATTCAACTCAAACAAGTTTATGGCAAAGAAATATCAAAAAAGGATGCTCAGGGTCTCCATTTTCAGAGTTCATCTTGAGTATTTACTTGATCAGACATAAAGCAAAGCAGTCCAGGATTACCAAAAAGACAAAAAATCTTACTCTTCCAGAAAGCTGAGAGTACCTGTGGAATTGCATGCTTGCCTTGGGTTTACAGCCTTCATGGGATAGCCAGTTCTAACAGCTCCTGGAGACACACAGTGGCTGGGTGAACTTCTCCTCCATGAAGTGGGTGTGTGCTCCTTTCTGTGGCAGGATACCAGGGCCTCAGACATCCAGACTGATGACTAAACCAAACCTGGGGTAGCTGCTCACCTTTGCATGCTCCAGGACAATTTTGTCTTTTTACTTAGATTTCCATCCAGTGAAAAATGTGTTTAAATAGATAAATAAGAAAGAAATCAACATTAGATAGTTTAATTAAGCCCATATAAACTGTGATTTTTATCTCACTTACAGAGAGAATATGTTCACTTAATAAAGTGTGTGCCTTCCACCTAGTATTGCCAAGCATACAGGAAAAAAACTAACCTCCAGAATGGAAACTCCTTCATGAAGTGTATGCCATGTAAATATATATATTATCTCTGCATAAAGATACAGATTTTTTTTCGCAGCAACAATACTGTAGAGGAAAGACAAGGATAAAGACACCTGCCCTTCTCCAGGTCTGAAAAATTGAGATGACAGCACAGAGACTGAATTTATATCATGTAAGACAGAGTGTTGTAAATAAGTGGACTATCCCTAAGCAAGCTGGAAGGGGACTGCAAACCCTAATTGCACTAACATGCTGTGTCCTGCTGCTGTGGCTATTTTTCCTCTTTATGTAAACTAGTATTTATCTATGATACTATACCTTAAAATTCACACTGCATTTGTACACAAGAAATTAATCTGAGAAAACTGTTAAGTTGCACAAGTACAGAAGCATACTGGAGAGTGCAGTGGAGAGGGGACAAAGGAGAATGTGTGCTCTTATACATAAATTATTGGGGCATGTGTTAAAAAGAGGTACACATTCATCTTGTATTTAAAAAAAACCTATCATATCTCTTTTTATATACAGGTTAAAAAAAAAGGTGCAAAAAACTAACAGGTGCTACCTATCAAGTACAAACAAAAGTATTCAGATGTCCAAGACTTATGGTGTATTGAAGCAAAGTACTTGAGTATTTAAAGTGTTTGTATTTTCTTTGAAGTGCATCATCAAAAGTATGAAAACCACAAAATATTAAAATTTTTCCTCCATTAGTACATGCTATGTTGGCAGTATCTCCAAGTACTGTTCTCAGAGCTCTTGATTTATTTCAGTAGCCAAATGGATTTTTAAAGTCTCTAGGATAGGTACAAGCAAGCAACTTGAGGTACAGCACAGAAAAAGGCCTTTGTATATTAAGAAACAGAGAGCTTTAGGAAGAAGCCTGATTAGTTTGCACTCTTTGCAAGAGTAACTAAATGATCTGGAAAATGAGAAATCTTTGAAAATACTTGTTCCATCCATCCCAAGCACTGGGACACAGGCTGAACCTAACAACACTTACAAGCTTCATTATCACGATCCATAGGAAGCGTTCATTATTGAAAATAAATAAAATATTTGTTTCAACATAATTTCTTGAAACAAAATGTTCATTTAAAGATAGATTTAGTGAAAAGAAACCCTATACAGTTATCTTTCTAATTTTTAATTCTAGTATTTTTCAAAATTTAAGCCTCTCCAGGCTTCTTTCTGTCTGAAGTAGGGTTTAAGGCTATGTTGCTAAAGAGGGTTTACAGGCGAGATAGCCATCCTCTTACCTTTGAAATTCACTGATAGTTTATACAACTACTTTCCTGCCTCTTTAAGGGATATTATTTTAAATAGATGTATGTAATCTTAGGATGGTACTTCTACATTATACAAGAATCTTTTGCACTTATGTCCCTCTTATTAATTGATATAAACCCATTCCTTGATTCTGAGCCACAGCTGAGCAACTAGAATTACATGTTTTCCTACTGAATAATGTTATTTAGCCTTTTACTGTCTATAAAAAAAAGACATAGTTTCCATAATGAAACCAAATGACCTCATAATAAAGAATCCGTGGAGTTCTTACTTGAATTTAGATGTTTGTTACAGGAAGGTGAGGTTTGTATTGGTTTGGGGTTTTTTTACACCTTAGGGCAAGATTATGTCAAAAAAAAGATGATTAATTTTAAGCAATGACATATTAATATATTTTTGGGAAAAAATTATTTATATTTTTAGTTTGCCACACACAAGAGGATTTTTGTAAATGGCTGATTTTATCATATATAATATTGAGATCCAGCATACATAAAGCTATAATTGTGGTGAAATACTGTTCTTAACTGAAATTAAATGTAGTTTTCCCTTGACTATTTTTAACTTTAAAAATAAATTAAAATTTACTTATGTTAAGATATTTTGAGGATAGTATTTTGGCTTATATTAAAGATTACACATAGCAATATCATATGTAGTTAGGTATCCTGGCAAAGCAGGTATTTCTGAATTCTACTTTTTATTTGTTGGGTTTTTTTTTTTTAAATTTTTAAAAATTATATTGTATGAGTTCTAGTATTTACAATGCCACCTAGCCAAGGAGTAACTTCCGAGGCCTGGATGATGCTGCACAGGACTATGATTAATATTCCTTTATGGCACTCAGCTGCTCTCTAAAATTGGGGTGAGTGGAAGGGTCTCTCACTTCCCTGACTTCTAATTTCTCTGAGCATATATCTGTTTATGCCTTTCTGACAGAGGGCACATTTTCTCCAGCTCGCTTTTGCAGCACCTTTCTTTGGCTTGTGTAAAGGGAGACCCCTAGAATCCTAATTCTCATAAAAAACTATCTCCTCCTGAAAAATTACATGTGTATGCTGTGTGGCTACCAGCGCCAGAATGTCAGTGTTTTTCCAAAGTCAGATAGAATTGTGACACTGTCTTAATAAATATTAAGGGACTTATTTTTTTAGTTCAGAATTATCAGTAAAGGAATGGTAGGTAAGAGGCTCAGTGCTGGTTAATGAGGATTGCCAATGCTGGAAGCAGGCCAGATGATTTGCAGGGCAAGTCTTACCTAATTTCCAAGCAGAGTAAAGTAGGTAGGAACTACCACTCAGCCCTGTCAATGATGTGCCAGTGTACACAGGATGTGATGAATTTGGGCTGTGTTGATCAATACAAGCAGAAAAGACCACACCTTTGGCTCCTCAAGACAACCAGAGGCCATGAGCAGAGCAAGTTCTGATAGTGTGCAACATGTTCTAGGCAAGGCACAGATTTCAGAGCTGTGGTGGCAGCAGGAACTTTCCCTTGGGAGAAGTACAGTTTCAGAGGGATGCAGTTTCAAAGTGTTAGCAACAACACTAAGTATTTCATGATCATTTAAGAATGCCCACTTTCAGGCACAAAGCACACTACACTCCCCTTCAGGCTGCATTAACTTATGACAGTTTCCAGATTAATTTCAAGATTAACCAGCCACCTGCATGCAAGTAGGTAACTTTAAATAGATTTTCAAGCAGGGGAATAAATATTTACCTGTGTCATGGCATCAGTAATTGTCGGAGTCCAGGATATCCCTCTGGCCGCCCTGGAGAGTTTGGAGACTGTACAGGGGGGTCTGGGACCTGTACAGGGGGGTCAGCCAGACTCACACACAGCCCAGGAGGACACTGATTCTGATTCCTGTCCATGGGAGTGAACCCTCACATGTAAGAAGAATCACAAACCCTAAGAATTTAAAAATAAATAGTAGCTAGTTTGTTATAGAATATAAATATAGAAATTAGGATTCTTTGTATATGGGGCTGAAGGGACAAGATGGAGGAATTGGGGAGTGGCCCCTGGCCTCCTTGTTCTTGCTCTCGTCCCCCATCTTTTCCTGACTTGGACTTTAGAGATTGGTTTAGAATAGAATCGACATGTTAGTGTAGGTAGTAGGTATTGGCAGAATTTTGTAAATAAAAAATACATCTAGGACAGTGGTTGGGTCGGAGATACCGTACTGAAGGTGCGGGGATCTCTGATCCACCCAGTCCAGCTGCATGTCCTGCTTTGCTGGGGACGCCTTGCAAAGCTGAACAAGAACTGATAGATAATATGGAATAAACAGCTCTGATAACAGGAACTGCTGGACTCAACTTGTCGTCTCTGCCTTCGGTGTGAAACACCCAAGAGAAGACTGAAAACCTTATTACCTTGGGGAACAGTAACCCCAGGGAAATCCCCAGGGAACAGCAACCCTGGGGGAAGATCCCACTGCCTCGGGGAACGGCCAGCCCGAGGAGAATCTCAGGGAAAAATGACCCCGAGAAGTAATATGTTCTTTACCACTGTTACCCCTAGCTGAGCTTCACTGGCAATATCTTATTCCCAACTGATCAGGAAAACATCTGGAAAAAGTTGCAACCATCATAAATATTGAAATGTAGGGCTTTTAAGTCTCAAACTGAGCCCTGATTATCTCTGAGGAGAAGGCTAATTTTCAGACTCAAGGGTATTTTTCCTCTTATATATAAAATTGCCCAAAATGAAGAAATTTAATTAAGTTCGAAACTCTATCTCAGTGAGAAAACAGAAATCAAAGTTGGCTCATGATTAGAGCAATTTATTAGAAAAGTATTGGATTAGTCATCCTTTGAAGTCTTGGGCAGCCTTATGCAAATTGTAATGCAAAGGGTAATTTAGAGAAAGCTGTATGATCCTGTGTTTCTATTCAAATATTCATAAGATATTTGACACTACAGGAAAACAGACACTGGTTTTTGATACACAAATGCAGACTTGATAACCCAGTAGTATCTTCTGAAATTCTAGAAAAGTGTGCTGATATAATATTTTGTGTGGAGTTGGTTTAGGGTTTGTTCTTTATTAGGGTTGGGCTTTTGTTCTTCGTTTTTTTTCCAGAATGAAGAGAGAAATCCAAGAAAATATTTATTTACTACCAGTTATTGTAAGTTGGTTTTAGCTTTACTAACTTTTTTTTTCCTTTTAAGCAAGCCACACTGATGTTTTTGCAACAAAAGCTGTATCTTAAATATAGAACAATAATTAAAGTTATTTATCTGTACCACAGACTACTAAATTTTTTATCACCTGTCAGGAAGTACTTCTCTCTAGCTGGAAAAAAAATCAATTAATTTTACAAAACTAAAAGTGAATTCAACCCAAAACCTGCTATGAATAGCAGAAATGCTGTAATACTAATTTCTTATCACATGAGTTGCAGAAAACATGAAATGTGAGGATTTTTTTCCCTACAGGAAAATATTAACTTTTTCATAAATTTTATACCCATAAGCTATGCATACGAACTGTGTTACCAAAAATACATTAATAAAATACTTCACAAAAAGTAACTTAATGAAACCCCAAACCATCCCATATAGTGTCCAGGTTGAATTTCTTTGATACACTATCATCCAAGTAAAAAATAAATTCTGGAAGAAAGTAATCCAAAATATTGCTGCAGAAACAAAGCAGTCCTAGAGCTGGACTAGCAGTTGGGACTCCTATCTGTGTGCTTGCTCCTAGGAAGCAGAGCTGAGGCCTTAAAGAACATGTTTGACACCAATTCTAGTCCTCTAGCATCAAGAGATTATAGCAGCAGAACAGCGCCCACTATTTCCTCTTTCCCACCACTTGAGGTGGAAAGCTGAACCTGTTCATGTTTAGTTTGAGGAGTTTGTTTCAAGGGAAGATTTTGTTTGGTGTTTTGTTTGTTTGTTTGTTTGGTATGTTTTGATTTTGTTTAGTTGATATTCATCTGTGTTTAAAACTTGCTCTGATCCTTGTAATGAGATCTCACTTGTTACAATCATTTTTAATGTTTGTGGGTGAGTAAGAAAGCAAACAGATGATGTCATGCCCTAATGAGAATGTGTTTGCTGTAATGAAGATTAATAGGGAAAATGGATTATGCCACCAACCGTTGCTGTATTGGATCTGAAATCTTGACTGTGGGAATAAAATAAGAATTCCTAATGATGGAGCATATGACAAAGAGTGTAAATATATTTTTGAACAGTTCCTAAATAATACAAATTCTAATCACATACTATTTTTTTTTTCTTAGATTAAACATTAAACTAACAAAATAGCTAAGCAGTATAGTCATTTATAAGATTATACTTCTGGTAGAAAGAAATAGGAAAGCTAGATTAATACTATAAATAGTTGCAGAATTGTATAGAGATAGTACAATCACTTTGTTCCGTGGCTTCCTTCACAAGATAAAACAAATATTCTAACTTTAATAACTGGTTTTAGCAACTGCATGTGCAAAAAGAAGAGAGGTTAAATCATACTTTTTCCATTTGTGCCAGTACAAGATTTGGCAGTCACCCTTTTGTACAATTATTACACTTATTTCTGCAAAGATAAACAATACTCTTTAACTGGTTATATTCTTTCTACTAAACAAAAAAGGAGGTCACAAAAAGAATACTGAATGGACCTTTAGGACAACAACCATAGCATAGATATGGTAGTATGTTATGAGGATATTTTGCAAAAGATTTTTTAAATTTATTCTTTATCTCTGGAGCTTGAGACAGAACCTGGAAGAGCTTATAAGTAAAAAAAAAAAAAATAAGATCTAGACAGTATTTTTTTAGATATTCCTGGAATAGGGCAAGTTTATCACTTTTCCATTTCTCAGCTGAATGCAAGCTTTTTAGCAGCACACAGTAATTACTCAAGAACAATATAAACCATGGTCATGGGATGAGATGATGACCTACAAAAGCTATGCAAGGTCAGCCACATGTTCCAAAGCAGATAAGAATAAATTTCTGCCTCTTGCAAGTGTAGTCTCTTTTATCCCATAATTTTCTTAATTACGCTTTTTTTCTCTTATTTTTCCCTGACTGACACACTGAATTTTAAAACCATATGCTTTTTGAAAAGCCTATAGCAACCTTTTTATTTTGCATCTTCCCCACAGCACAGTCTTATTATGGAGTTAGTTGGAAATGAGCCTATTGAAGTCAACTTCAGGGAGGTTAATTAATTATTTTTGCAATAAAAACCAACCAATGCTGGTTGGTTTTTTCCCTAAAAAATCCATGACACATTTGCTGACATAATTAAAGGGATATTAAGAATGAAGTAAGAACGTACTTGTAGAAAGATTAAATCGCCAGCACCAGTTTTATCTGTAAGATTAAAGCTCTACAGGCAACAGTTATTTGCTAGCAGTAAATTATACTACTATATACACAGAACGTATATAAAGTGTGAGGATAATGGCAAAATGAATACTACTCTGTCACATAATGAAGAGTAAAATGAGCTCTAAGTTACACAGAGGATCAAATAGTATGGTAGCTGGTGACAGACATAGGACATTTTGATAACATATCTAAATATAATTAGACATAGTTCTTTCATCATCAAAAGTGAACTACTTCATTAGGAAGCAGGCTCTGAAAGACATAATTTATTTCCAGTAGCAGAGACAATGAAATACTTATTTCTCTGGGAACTTGAAAGGATTTCCTGTGACATATATTAGTGTCTTGTTTCATCAAATCCTTAACAGCTTTAAATTTATTATTTAACTCAATTTTTTTTCTATTATTGAACAGAACCTCTATCTCTAAAATGATATTTAAATGGTAATTAAAATGGTGAAGGATATTTAAATGATAAAAAAAAAGTTACAATGTCAACAAAAGAAAATTCAAACTTCTTCCTTCTGAAAGGAGATACAAGAAGCTTCACAACAAATACTTTATTATTTGGCACTAGTTTGCTCTTTGTCTTTTCTTTTTATTTTATTTTTTTTTAATAAACCAAAGACTTCTCTTGAAACCCTGAGCTGAGATGAACTACAAGTCTGATTCACACCATTACTAGTTAATATTTTGCTTATTTTGGATATGAGTAAAAATCTTTCCTTATGTTCTCCAATTGCCATCTGGGTTTTGGGTTTGTTTTTCTTCTTACTTAAGTTTTGAGCACAGTGAAATATTAAACATTGGGAATTTATCCCATTGCACATTTGGAAGACTGATGAAACTCTATCCACCTTGAATGACATACTGAATACATGGAACTGTGAAAGTGGGAGCTATGAAGTGAAACAGCAAAGTTATTTGTGATTTATAAGCTTCCAAAGGTTTTACATCAAAACAACAGGAAGGGTTTTCATATGGTCTAAAATGAATTCTGCTTCTTAGCAAACACAAAAAGCCCCTAAGAATGAAGGTTGATTTAAAGGATCTAATCTTCCAGCAGGTGAAAGCACACCCCTACTGCTACTTACTCTAAATGAGACCCTCAGTTTTATTTCTAGCACCAAGAATTTCCTGTCTTCTGAAGGATTTATTGCCCTCCAACACGAGTTTCTAGCAAACAATTCTCTTTCTCAAAAGATGAGATCTGTGGCTTTAAACTTTTCAAGGTGTAATTTTCATAATTTTGAAATTTTAACTTATAATATGGAAAGTTACAGTAGACACAGCCTGTCACGAACTGAGCTACAATTACAACAGGTTTATGGAGCTACTTAAAAAGCTACTCTTCTGGATATAAAGTAGAAAAATTCACTCATGACTCATCTAGCCATCCAAATGCACTCATATATCTACCCTTTCTCCCTTTTAGCACATATTGTGTGTATTGAACACGGGTAACGCCGGAGCACAAGCACAGCAATATCCCATCACAACAAAATGAGACAATGGCAGCAAAGCACCACCACGCACGCTGGCACAAAGGCTTTTACAAAACAAATGGGGGCAAAGCTCTTCCACTCTCCCTCCCCTGGTGGGTATCCCACAAAGGCCAGTGCCACCCTGACACACTGCAGGTTCATGCAGTGCCCACCAACCCACACAGCCCCGCTCCTATGGCTGCACCGCCCTCCTGGGAGAGCCTGGGGCCCTACCTTGAGGCAGAATCACCCATCCCAGGCCACTCTTTAACCACACTGACAGATAAGGACTTATTTTGGAAGAAAGGTAGATAAGCACAATAACAAAATACATCCACGTAAGGGTATGGAATGAGATGTATGAAGACGCATCTGTGCAAATAAACTTATTCTTTTTCTACAGCTTTCTGGAACTCCTTTCTTCCTTGTGCTGAGGATGACTTCAAAATAATAGGTATGCAGTTGTAACATTTCATCATCTACCCAGAAAGCTTTGGGTTATTTTCTCTGAGAGTTTCTTCTTGGTTGTTTGTTTTGTTTATGGTTTTTGTTTGGTTTGGTTTTGTTAGGGCGTTTTTTGTTTCATTTTTTTTCCTTCTGCAATCATCTGAACTTTGAGGAGAACATTCACATGGTGCTACTGGAACTTGGGAGAAGTCACAGTAAGTTACTTAACCTGGCAGCTTAATGCTGCATACTCGGTATGAAAACTGATTTGTGAGAGATTTCAGGGAAAGCCTGAGGCTGTGTTGCCTCTCCAGGGTGCTCAGAAGCCAAGACTGCCTGGAAGATTTGAGCAGAGTCCTGGCACTCAGAAAGGAGGTCATGTCCACAATTTGAAGACTGGCAGTAACCAGCTTTCTGTTATGCATATCCTAGAGCAAATATTATTTGACATAGGTAAAATACATGTCACTAAAATATATGTCACTACTTTTATTTTTTCTCTGATAGGAATAATGTATTTTATTTAATTGCCTGAAGATTTTGGTGAAGTTTTGCATTATGTCTCAACTAAGAGAACTGAACTCCATTTTACAGAAATCTTACTTGCTGAAAACTTAAAACAGCTCATTCAGACACCACAGACCCTACAGCTGTATCATCTGCTCCAGTGTGATGGGAGCATTTATTTCAAGTTACTGTGTTTCAATTTGATATTGGAATCACTGAAATCTATGAAAAGAAAAGATCAAGACTTTTTCTCTCTGTTTCGATAAGCAGAACAATTACATAATTTTCTACTGTTCTATTTGAATTATAGAGATAATTCAAATATATTTGCCTAGATATAGTAGGCCAAAGATGACCAAGAGAATTTAGTTTCATGGAAGAAAAACTTATCTTTTTAATAATTTTAATCTTAGAACCATATCTTTTTAATTTTTTTCCCCTCTTACCCAGAGATGGGAGACAAATCTGCTCATATACATGTAATGCAACAGAATGTTCAAAATATATAATTCTGGAATTTTCTCAAATTTTTCTAGAGGAAACCAAACCTCTATCAGGCAAAAGACTACTTTCTTAATATAGCCCAAACAGACAGGTATTCTAAACCAACCCTCCAAATTGCCATTAAAAATGTACTTCTTCATCCAGGAAGGTTTCAGGAAACTGCATAATACATAAATAAATGATCACATTGCTGCTTTCAGTAAGAAAATTGCCAATGCAATGGTTTAAATAACAGACATATAGAGGATTTCTGTCAAAATAATGGAAAGGGTAAAGTCTGTCAACTATTTCAGGCTTGCCCACAGAAGGGTGTGACTGAAGGCATTTCTGTACAGGTGCTCAGAGTAGCAGCAAGCCCCCTTGCAGATAAAACATATTGAAAACCAGGATTAAGCACTTCTGAGACCTGGGAACATAACCACTTTTATATTGTTGCTGAGTGATTGAAACAGACAACTGATGCAAATTCCTTATCATGATGTTTCACAGACTTCTGACTTGACTTTACTGCAATAACATCTGTTAATTAAATTCACTCAACTAGAACATATTCTAGTAATCACTGACTTAATTTACTGAAAATTTCACATTTTAAATTATTAAAGATGAAAGGTACAAAAGAGAACCATTTATCAAACCTGCTACACTTTTCATGGTATAACGTCTATTGATTTTTTTATAAAGAAGAAATCTAAATCAACATGTCCACTCTGACATGATTATGTTTCTTTTCCAATGTCAGAGCTATTATTCATGCCAAAGATGATCCTACTAACTCTTCTTTTTGCTGTCATAAATAAATGTAGGCATTTGTCAATAGTCTCATCCTCCCTAAGAACATCTTTTACTTGACGAGTTTTATTTTGTTTTTCCTCTTCATACTTGTGAAGATGTTCCCATGGATGTGTTATTTCCTTATTCTTCCTATATATGAAAAGTCTTCATATTCAAGATGCTAAGTTGCCAGTGTTCACTGGCACTAAATTCCACTACTTGGAGTCAACAGGACCTATAAAGCTCAGATACATGATATTTACTGTCTATTGCACCATCAACACCAGGGCAGGAGAAATTATAATTTCCACTGGCTCTGGGTAAAAACAGAAGGAAACTTTACCATATTTTAATGTAGCTGACAGCACAATGTCCTGTATTGTGACATGGCCGTGTAGCGTTAACTGATAATGTCACATCCCCTGCATGTCAGTGACCATATTCTGAAAATAGTTGGAAGATGTTGGACTGAGGTTCTGAGAGAAGGGAAAAAAACCCCATAGTCCCAGTAATTTATCCAGACCAGTTCTGATGAAGAAAGAGACACCTCCAAGCACCTGTCAGCTCCCAGATGTCTGCCTTGAGAGCAGACACATCACAACCCAAGGAAAGTGACACAGACAGTTTTCCCAAATTCTGGTTTATACACTATGGAAAAAAGCAAACTGTGGATAGTTAAACATGACAGTGACATCCACCTATGGTGTATCAACATGTCAAATTACACAAGCATTTATATTGATGACCAGAAGAAAACAGGAACCTCTGAAAATCTGTTCCAGCTATTAGTCCTTGATTTGCTCAACCACATAACTAATCCATATAGCAGCTATCCTAATAAATTAAACAGTTGTATAAGACCAGTTTTGCAGAATAATAGAAAGGCTACATAGCTTATTAATATTACATTACAATGTCTATCATGGCAAGGAACTACTCTTAAAACCACATTATGCCAGTGTCATCAGAATCAGGAGCTCAAGCAGTGCAGTACTGCAGTGAAGATAAAATCCAAGGCTTTCTTTGAAACACTACCTTTTCTATTTCCTTTTTCAGCTATTTTAACTGCATAAAGAGCTGTAGGAAAACACTATTGCCACCTCTTTGCCTGCTTCCCAACAGTTATTGTATTGAACAATGTAGATAATGCACATCTAATGAGTATTTTATTCTCTCTGCTTCAAATCAGGCAGAGCACAGTGAGCTTCCCTGAGACTGATTGGTGTTCGTACAGAACATCACAGAGAGCAAAGTGTAAGCAATTACTTTCCTCTATAAAAATGCAACTACCTTTAACACATATATTCAGTGAAAAGGGGAAAAAGTAACCCTGGATACTGCTAACATTTTGTGGCTATGCTTCTGCAGTCATTGTTACAGCTATGCTAATATGGGAATTCAATTCTGCAAATGCATTTTGCTGCCTGTCATGGATTTTATCATATGTCAAAAGTAAATTACTATAAATGAGCCTAGTATAACTAAATTTCAAGTTTTCCGAGAGCTATTGATTGCCTTCTCTCATTAACCGCTAGTGAAAACTGTTCAATAAATTATAACAAAATAATAAAGGAGATCATTGCTTTTAATAACAGAGTTTCTGTGCTGCTTATCTGTGGAAATGACTAAAGAATATATTAAACTTAAAGAACAGGGTAAAGCCTCTAAGACCTGAACAGACCATATTCCTGTGTTGTCTAAAGATGTCTTATTCCCCTAGCATTTAAGGGAAGCAGTGTGTCCATATGTCACAGGTTGTGTTCAATGACAGCAATGCTCTGGGGTTCAGGCAAGCAGCTTGTTGTGGGGAATATCACTTATGTGACACTGCTAAAATACTCATTCTAACCCTTTTTGGAGAGAGCCTTAATATGACTTCCTATTGCCAGAATTACTTCCAAGTTCAAGAACATTAGATAATGAGGGCCAGAAAGGAGAGGGCAGGGTAGGGGGAGCAAGAGGCTGACTGTCGCAGTGCCTCTAAAAAGCCTCTGGCTCTCGCCCCGAGCTAGCCCAGGCACTGAGGCAGGCGCAGTCGAGGTTCAGCCTGCAGCAGCGTGAGCGGGGCTGACTCCTGTGGGCTCTTTTGCCCTGAAAGGGACTTGAGGAGATGTTGTTGTGGTAAGGCAGAGGGAAAAGAAAGAGGGATTCCAGTACAGGTGCAGCAGAGAGGATTAACCCAGCTCTGAGTCCCGGATCCGACCCAGACACGCGGCTTACACAGTGTTTTAAAGGAGGCAAAAGGGGAGGAAAAAGGGGTGGGGTTGGCTGCTTCCAGCCAGTGGGGTACAGTCTCTGGGGAGAATAGGGGTGAAGGAAGGACCTTCGGACCAGTTACGAGGAGTTGGGAGGGGGAAACCAAAGGCGGGGAGGGATTTGCAAAAGGCGGGAAGGATGATGGACAAACAACCGTCTGCTGGCGCAGCAGCAGGTGCACACACGAAGAAGACAAAACAAAGGAATACCAATTAGGTGGGGGGCAGGGTACATGGAACTGAACTTAATACAAAGGAATTAAACTTTACATCAAACAGAACTTATTACAGAGCAACATATTTAAAAAACATGCACCGCCACAGCTGACAAAAGGATAAAAAGGACATGGTGTTAATCCTCCTGAAAATAAACATGGGATTCTATTTACTGGGTCTTCAGAATGACAAGTATAATTCTAGTTTAGCAGAAATCTCTGATAATAGAAGCCCAGGATGCTAACAGAGCTGTCTGAGTAGAAAAGCAGAGCCCAAGGAGGTTAGTTACTGATGATTAAAGGAATGTAGTCTTCACAGCTGTGTGGAAGTTCATTTACAGGCTATAAATGACAACAAGAACATATCCAATAAATTGGAAATGGTCAGGTACAAGATAATACAAAAGCACTAACAAGAAAACATGCAAGAGACTCACAGTCCTTTGACAACGAGAACCAAGAATTATTCTCTGAAGTTAAGGATGCAACCCCTGACCAGTGCCCATAGTTCAACATGCAGATGGAGCCACCTCTTCTTCAGTAAAAGAAGAATGTTACTTTTTGATTTGCTTCTTCCTATATTTTATATATGATTTCTGAAATTTTAGAATTTCAAAGAGCAACCTCTGCATTTGTCACATGTCTAACACAAGGCAAAAAATATCACAGCATCAATTTGTAGTAAAGGTAAATGCAACAGCATGCATGTAACAAGGAAATACCTGGGATGACAGCAGGGGAAGAAATTTTTGGACAATGGCCAACAGTGATTAAGTCATGGTTGTAATGAAAAAGTGGTCAGGGAGTAAAATGCATCAGGCAACTGAGAGGATAAAATCTACTGTTGCACATAAAAAAACCAAACCAAATAAAACTCACGAACTCAACAGAGGTGCTTGGTTTGAGTTTTCACTCATTTAAGTGATGCCCTTCCTTTCCATACCTGGAAACTGAGTGAAAAGACAAGACAGTTCTGGGAAAGGAAATAATATTATGTCGTCAGTGATGCAGAATCCAAGTTCTGAGATCAGTTACACCAATTACAGTGTTACCCAAATAAATGCATAAAAAGCAAATATAATATTGATGCACTGATTGATGAGTAGAATGACTTAAAACTAAAAATTTTGACTCTTTTTTAATGAGGTGTATTTCTTGTTAAACTACATTGCATTTTTGATGATTATGCATTAACATTCCCTAGGCTCTTCACACAAGAAATAAAAAAACCCTTACACACACACGAAAACAATGTCTATATACCAGCTAAACCCCAAGCAGTCTGATTCTCCTACCTCTCATTTTTAAAGCCATGATAGCAGTGGCATAGCCTCACAAATTAGGTCTGTATCATCAGATTTGCCTTCCCAATTTTAGTGTTTTCATAAAACAATATATGGTCTATTTATATATAGATTGGCCAAAACCTATGCTACATATATACAAACATTATTTTATGTTTTGTATTAGATTCTTAAAATTGTCTTTTAATTATTTGACCTAGTGTTCTTGCTTATTTTTCTATCTGATACCATTTCAAAGCATTTTCCCATTTTCCTGCTATAGGCAACTTTAGTGTTTCCTAATTTCGCTGCCTTCTAAATTCATGGTTGGTTTAAAAAATACTTTATTTGTTTTCATAAAGATATGAAATGCATAAAAAATATTACAGCATCTGAATATGAAGAACTTTTATTGAAGGGAAAAAAGCTTACTTCACAGTTTGCATTCTTTAGCCAACTACTTTTCATTGACTTTTTGTCAAAACTGATAATAAATAACAGAATTAATAAGATACCTATGGACATTGGTGTTATTTCATAATAACCAAACTGACTACTATAACATCAAAAGGCAACTAATAAAGTGTCACTTAAAGCAGACAAATATAAGCCAAAGGCTAGGCCTAGGAACAGTACACTAGTAATGTAATAATATAGTGTTCCCATCAGGCTTCGTTACAGCTCCTGGATTTATTTAATTCTATTCATGCCTAGCACAGATCTCAGAAAGAGCTATTAGAGTATATCATCTAGCTTGTCACAAAAAGAAATACAAGTCATCCATTTCAATCTAAAAGTAAACTAGAAAAAAATACCCCAAACCTAAATCACCTTTACCTACTATTTCAGTGTGTTCATTCTTTGTTACTGGTAAAGTTTCTGTGGCATCCATAAAGTGATAATGTATAGCAAAACCGAATGACCATAATGCCTATTGATTTCTGCCCCAAATACAAGGCAGAAGAATGCAAGTTCAGGAAAACAAAGTAAAGTTTGAAAACAGGGAACAATTTCTACATTTAAAGCATTTAAAAGATATGTCTTCATTGCTTCCTTTTCTTTTTAAAGGGTGTCACAGCACAGGACATAAGTTTGAGCTGTTGTTTCTCCCATTCATAGAACAGGACAAGGGATGGGTCTCAGTGGCTGTCACTACAGGGAATTCCAATTTCACTGGTTTCTTTAGTTTGTTGTTTTTGCTTTGTTTTTTTTTTTCTGTGCAATCTGCCCCCACATCACTCAAAAGAAAAGACCAGGAAGAGCACAGTGAGTTTCTAAGCCCTGTTTTAGTGCAAAATGCTGCACAACAAACTCAAGTTAGAACATAATCTTCATAGACAAAATGAACAGGCATTAATTTCATGTACCATATTAAAGAATATGATAAAAAAGTGATGACACTTTTCCCTTGCTTCTATTAATGTACTTTGACTCAACTGGTTAAATGTATCTAGAGTGACATGGAGTGAAAACAACATAGGAATATATACATATATATTTTTAATAAAAACTAGAGAAAAATGAGACATGTATAAAATGTTTTTCTCCTTCTAAATTAAAATTTAAAAGGTAGTATTGCATGTTTTAAACAAAGCTAGTATTTAAATCACCCTTGTCTATGGCAAATTATAATTCTGGGATCATAGCTGTGACACTTCTTCAAATTTATAAGTAAAAAAAATATATTAAGACAATCAACTTTGAACATATCCGTAATTAATTTTGTTGATTGCAACTGCCCTCAGTCTCAAACCTGGGTACCAGAAAATCCTAGATAAATCCCAGAATTTTACTGACAGTATACTGAAGATTGATTTGGTCAGGTTGCATTGCAGCTAAGAATTTGAAAAGTACGACCAGGCGTTTTAGCTACAATATTTTGTTGCAAGATACAGCACTGAGCACTAAGAACTCTTTCTAATTTATATGTATAAGGAACTCACAATCTAAATTCGCTGATCACTGGTGTATTTAGGTGTTCTTTAGTGTAGTAATCATGGAAAATGGAAGTTTGCTTTTTTTAATCTACTTACACCCTTCTCATGACTTTCCTATTTTCAAAAAAAAAAAAAAAGAACTCCATTAACTATTTTTGGAAGTGACAATTTTTTAATCAATTTAGTAAAGTTCTTCATTACATATCAATTTTCATTATGTAAGTCTTTGTAAACCTGTCAACAAACTTTAAAATTCATCAGAAGTAATTTATTCTAAATCACTTCAGAAAAATCAAGTATAAGAACACTTAAATGAGAACTATCCACAAATACATTCTAATCCTCTTAAATAGTCAGCAGCTTAGTGCTGCAAAATTGTCACTTAGGAAGGATTCAGCTGATTAAAAGATAACTGTACCAGACTGGAGAAGCCTAAATCTCACTTTCAGAGGAAAATTACTGTCAGTGATCTTACTCAGATGGGATGGATTGTTTCTTGCTCTCACAACTGCTTACAGAGGTTTATGTGACAAGTCTAATCTAGGTACCTGAACTTCACATACACAAGCTCGGGTAAAAAGAAACATGTCATTAGAATTCATTTAATCATTTTAATCAGAGGACATTTAAGAAATGGAAAAAAGCTTCAGCTAAGTGTCTCATCTAGGCAAATCATCTAGATCCTCTATAAAACCATCTTCTCTTGATAAGGTAGAATCAAAGCCTTAAGTAAACCGAAACTATTTGCTCATGGGTCCTTCAGAAATGCAAAACTTCTGGAGTAACCTAACTGGAACTCACCACTTTTTAATTATACTAAATAATTGCCTGTGTTTTCTACTCTGCAACTACAACCCCCTTAAGCCTTTTTTAAATTTTACCCTTACTATTTGAAGTCAAAGATCTTTTTCTGTATTTTGTGTTTTATATTCACTCAGTGTTGATAGTTAACAGCCATACCATAGCTGTTTTTCTTTTCCTGAATCACGTCAGCAAGCAAAGCCCCAGACCTCAGAAGTACTAAGAAATTTCAACCATAAGAAGACATCCTGAAGGAGCAGTTTCAGCAGTTTCATCTGCTTGGGAGCAACAACCTTTGTGAAGTATGAGGCATCACAAATCTCTCCTGTTTCCTGAATACAGTCCACTTTAGTATTTGAACGTATTAGTCATGATGTTTTCATTTATTTCACTTTTTATATTCCCTTTGCCTTGTGCTCTGCAAATAGCAATTTCCAATAACAATAACAGATGTACAAAAGAGTAAAGTGTTCTGTTGTTGATTATTCTCTAGTTACAGGGATTTAAATTTTTCTCTGGGAAATGTAGCATTTTTGTTTACTATCTAAGTGAAATGAAGAGGAAGAACATCCAGATTTCAGCTTGGATTCAACCAAATCTTAGATCTGATTTCCACCAAGTATTTCTAATATTTCACTTATCCTTTCTTATGTCTATCTCGCCTTTCATCCACAGTTGAAAAAACATTTCTATCTATAGAAGACAAGCTTTACTGAGGTAAAACTGAAACTTCCTCTAGGTCAAAACTGTTCCACCTTTGCTCACCAGTTTTCCTTTATCTGTATTCCAGACTACTTGAGATGTTTTTGCTTCACCCATGTAGTAAATTGCAATAATTGGGAACACAGGCTGGACATTCATCCCTTCACTGCCAAGTCAAAATATGCAGCAGCTTTGATAAGGCAAGATTAACACCTGAAGTTGCATGACAACCAACAAATCTACATGATTGATATGTATCTCAGCTTCACTTGCCTGACACAAATTAAGTCATAGGAATTGCCAATGGATTTATAGGTAGCTTCCTTTCTTGTCTCATGAAGTACCAAATTTTATTTCATCATAGACAGCAGGAGAAAAATAAATTATGATTCCCCGGGTATTTGTTAAAACTGGGGCCGAATCTCTTTCAGCCACGTTCCTCCACGTGCATTAATGTGACCTCTAGGCAAAGACAGCTAACAGACTAGGGGATCACCAAAGGGTTTGGATGGAAATTTTAGGTCCAAAGCTTTACCAACTGTAGCTTGAAGCAACAATGAATAATTTTCGAACAGTGCAATGAACTAAAGTACAAATATCACCAGAATCAACAGCCTGGGGTTTTTATCATGACTATCATTATGACCATAACTTATGGTCAGTAGTTTTAATATTATCTAAAAATGAGTTAATGACCTAAAAACACCCAAAAAATCAAACAGAATATATGAACTAAAAAAAAAAAACAAAACAAACCAAAGAAACCCAACAACAAAAACCTCCAACAGCTGTTTCTCCCTTAAAAAAAGACAAAAA
>VXBR01009198.1:290706-405038 GCA_013400215.1 Cisticola juncidis | reverse complement strand
AAAAGACAAAAAAAAAAAAAAAAAAGAACCACACGGAAAAAGTTCAGACCTTCAGCTGAAATGTGACAATCATATGAGACACTGAAACCTTCAGCAGAACCAGTGCCTCCAGTCCTGAGATAAACAGGAAAAGCCTAGGAAAATTAGTTCCTTACATATTAAATATTTGCTGAAAATATTTTGCTTTAATTCCTCATTTCTCGATTTACCTTTACATTTGATGCTGAGGCTTCAAGAATTCCACAACAATCCTTCTTTTTTCTAATTAAATTCCAGAGGAAAAACTCTTTTATTATTCTGTTAGCAACTCTGCCTTGTGCTGCACCACTGCACTTTAATACTGACCCATAAAAGCAGTCTTGTCTAGAGATAAGAGTAACTAGGTCTGCATATTCAGTGAAGAAAAATTTGTGGTCATTCCAAAATATTTATTTATATTATGAACTATGCAGATCTCAACCAGAAACTATGCATGCCTGAAATATGTCCTTTTCCAGAATTTGTTAAAAGAAAATGTTTAATTTTTTCTCTAGTTAAGAATTTTGGAAAGTAAAAAGTATAAGTGGACAAGGTACACTGTTAACTTACATTTTCAGTAATACAATTAAACTCTTTGCTGGTGATTCTAAGTGCATTGAAATTGTCATTCATTGTTTAGAATAATCTTCACAGTGAATCATACCACTCCTATCGCCACTTGAATTAATAGCTCTTTTGTTACAATGCCAACTTCAGAAATGAGATTTATATAAAACAAAACATTCAAACTAATAAGCGAACAAAGAAAGACCTGTACTTCTCATGTAAACAAAACCTGGCTATGAGAACAATTTATTGACTGCACTCTTCACATGAGGAAAAAAGAGTGATGATTGTTAAGCTGAGCAAGGCTAATATTCAACATATGGGTAAACTAACCTTTCACAAACTCCTTACAAACATAAGATTTAAACCCACTCATCTGACTGTAACCATTAGCAAGGAACCATTACTTCAATTTCAGGAGAAGTGCTCCACAAGAGCTTGTTCCAATTTCAATTCAGTTCAAAATTACAGTAATAAAAATAAGTGAAAAGAAACATAAACAACCAGCTGATGGGATAAAGCTACTATGGAAAATCAGGAAGATTTGGGGCGTTAAAGTGCTAAAGTTATTTTATAGTTTAAGAAAGTGAAATTCAGAATATTTTAAAATACAAGAACCATTTGAATGATTGGCTGAAAGCAGTTTCTGATATCTCCTTTATTCTTCCCTTCCCTGTATTACACAAGAGGGACCATCTCCCAAATGCTGTACTAAAATTGAACTAACCCTTCCACAGGTGGGAAAACACATTGCTTTACTTTCCAGACTGCAGTGCTGCAGCACCAGTATGGGTACTTCCTTACTATGTTCCTCTGTTCCAGATATGTTTTCTTAATTTAAATTTAATTTTCTTAATTTAAATGGCAAGAGTGGGAAGCTGCGATACAACTTTTTCTAAGCTGTCTATTATTTTGTCTCATTATGACTTTCAAAGAGCAAATTAGTTGCCTGTAGTTTTTCAGTACCTGGTGATTTACAGCAAATTAGTTTCTCCATGCTTTTTCCATTTTGCTCCTGGATTTCTTTCTGCAGTTGGAAGCCAGACTGTTCTCTTACAGTAATTTGTTTACTTTTTCTTAATAGCTGATAGATGCCCATATTGAAAACTGAACAGGATCGTTGCTAACAGTAGTACTTGTTATTTTTGACATTATTAGAACAGAATATAAGCTCCAGTAGCCTAGACCTAGGAGGAAGAGAACCTTCAAGATGTAGTGGGTAGTAGGTAGGGAGGTGCAAATGTGCAGGAAATGACACTTTTACTTCATTCATAAAGGCTGCAGCAAGAGGGGCTGGCATTTTTGGGAACAGGGAGGAGAGCCTGTAGCCGTAGTAGCCCCTCCTGATGGTGGAGGAGACAGTGCACAAGTCAGGCCTACGGAGAAAGAAAGAGGTCTCCTAGCTACTGAGCACTTCTGTATTTATGATCTTGGAGACACATAAATTCAGTAACTTGTTTTCACTACTATAGAAAGCATGCAGAATTCATTTTTAAAGAGCTTTCAACACATTATGTGATTATGTTGTTTCTAAATACCAAGTTTTTGCAACACACATTAAAAAAAATTCCAGATCTTATTGACTTTCTCTACAACCTTCTTTCCAAGAAAGTATTGATGATGAAATGGAAAGCTTAAGAAAAATTAAAAGAATTTCTATTAACTGCATGAAGTCTAAAATTCAATCTTTTTATCTTTAAAAGTTTAACATTTTTACACTTCTTTTTTCACTTCTTAACAAAACAATCCCCCAAAACTCACAGATTAGAGCTATCATCAGTTAGTTAGACAAAGAAATTAATAATACCAAGTCCCATAACCTTCAACTCTCTTTAGAGACCAAAATTTGAAAAATTAAAAAATCTTGTTCTTGAACAATTAAAATCTTTGATGGCAAAAGTTCTTTAATTTTTTTAATGAAACATCTAATATTTAACTGCTTCTGGAAAGATGAATTTAATTACCATTTTGAAGTTAGTAATGAATATTACATACATTCCAAATGGCAGTTTCCGTTATCACTCAATTGTATCTATCTAATTTATCTGAATGGAAGTAGTCCATTAGGTATAGTAAAAAAGGTAGAGCTCATTAAGAAAAAAAAGTGAAGGAAGAGTTCTACACTACTGGATCCTAGAAGAGCCTATGACTTTGAATTTTCATTTCATTTCACTTACTTACTGGAAAAGATAAACCAATAGTTTCCAGAGATGTCAATCTATTCACAGTTCCCTCATGAAAAATACTCATATATTTTGCACCTCATGGCTGAAGAGATAATTCCTGAGGTTGAAAGCTATTAGTATATCAGTAAAGTCTGCTAAATGATCTGTATAGAAGATTTGAAGTTGTCACATGCTTTGCTTTATGAAGGTCTTTCCAGTTTTGAAAATTTCTATTTTTGGATCCTTTCATTGCAGCAACACACCAACTAACACAGTTTGTGGGAGCCCCGTGTCTTTTATACCACCACCAGTAATTTCATCCCAGCTATTCGCAGGCTGCAAGAAGCATCCTGAGGGATGAAAACCATTGTTATTTTGATTTTGCGACTTTGTGAAGTTATCCTTGAACACTAAGATTTATTAAAGTCTGTGCATCAATGCAATCAGGTTTGAGACTGCTAAACCACTGAAGGTGCACAAAATTTCTAAATCTATGTGTTTGTACATTAGCCTGAAATGACAAATCCCAGTTGTTTCAGATACCAGGTATCTGACTCCAGCATAAACCCCATTCTGACTTTTTTTGTTTGGTTTTCTTTTTCAGTTCAGGTTTTCATTTTGATCATGGTAAGACCTTGTCAGACAGATTTTTTTAAAGTGCTCCTTAGTCAAAGTATCTGTTCTTTATGAAAGATCTGGCACAAATACAAAAGTCAAGTTCTCACTTATTTTTTACCATTGTTTGTTTCTTAGGTACTCATTTGTGCAAGAGAATAAAAATATGCACAGGTTGTCTAAAAGTCATAATCTCAGTTTTAACTCCATATTGATATTTTCCTTCTTAATTATAGTCTGTGAAATGTAAAGTTTGTTTCTTACTTTGATTTTTCAAGAATTTATGTTAAAAGTATTTCACTACAAACATAATTCTATTTTTGTAGCTGTATCTGAAGAAGTAATTCAGGTTCATACATTAGTGATTATATGAAACATCTACACAACAGGCAGGGGAGCAGAGTTATGTGCAGGATTATTCTCTACTCCCTTATTGTTCTAAAGGATTGTATCAATAAGTTTTATTGCTAAAATAATATTCTATCATATTTATTAGGAATTTGATTTCAGTATTTTTCTTGGTTTTAAAGGAAGTATCACAATATTAAGATATAGAAAACAATATAAAATATGAATATATTTTCCAATGGATAGTAGTACCATCAACTGTATTGATAAAAAATACATTGGTATACTACCATTCTAGAAAGTCATGCAGTAAAGCAAGAAATAGTTTTAATTAATTCGTCATTTAAAGACTGCAGAAAATTTTGCTATGCAGGAATAAGAAATAAAAACTAAGCTAAGAGCCAGGGAGAACAAACCTAACACTTGAATGTTCATCCATTTTCTTTGATTTTGAAACTAAAATAATTGCATGGGATACAAAAATTGCTGAAGAGTTCTTTCCAAGAGTAGTTTTGAGCAAGTTAACTCAAAAATGTTGACTGCTTCTATTATCCACCTGTATTCACTAAAGGTCTGCTTACATCATCCATATTTTATTACTTTAATTTTTCTTCCCTCCAGTCTAGCACATTTAAAGTACAAGTTAAGATGAGAAAGATACCACTAAATTCTGTATTTTTCNCCCCCCCCGCCCCCCCATAAAAACTCCAAACCAAACTAAACAAATCAAACCAGCTACCATACACAAAAATCATCACTCCAACAACAACAACAACAACAACAAATCCAAATCAAGTAGATTTTTTTCATTGAAGTTACAAAATTCACCTCTCGGAATTCATAGTGCTTGAAGGCCTTGGTATGATACAGTATAAATTTAGATGATATAGTTGTTGTGCTTCATTCATTAAACAGATAAGAAGATTAGAGCTACATGACAGACTTTGTATTGTTATACTGAGGCAGACAATTTACCTCAATGCCACATAACCTTCATTGAAAATAAAAAGGTATTTAAAAATAAAGATATAGCTTATACTATCTTCACAAATTGTATTTTATTATATTTTATTGTTACTCAGTATTTTTTTCCTACACAAGCAATTGAAAAGTCTACACCATAAATTTTTATGATTACACAGAGAAGTAGTTAATAGTCCAAGAAGGTAATAATTTTATAAATTGTAGGAAAATGAATGGCAAATAGATTACTGGTGCTGCTGCCTTTTCGATAAACCCTCCAATAACATTAATCATTCTAAAGGACTTTTTTCAAATGCTTATGTTCAGAATTCCTTTTCCATACAGAGCATTTATTGCTCAATGCCAAATCCTGCAGTCTGTTTACTGCTGTTGGATATTTTCCATTTCTTACCTCTATAATTTTTGGGCACTTGGTCTTAATACTGGAGAACTTAGAAGAAATACCAGGAAAATTCAATCAATAAAGACAGAAATTTAAATGATACAGATAATATGTAGAAACTTACTTGAAGGTGAACTCATAACATCTGGCCATGAAGGCTTCTTCGTGAAAGTTTGCTATGTCGTGTGTTCATTTTTTTGTGATTTCTGGATGAAGATGTTACAAACTGTTCTGCCACGATAACATTCTGACACCACTTCTGTGACATGCTGTGTGTAGCCATAAATACCTACCACACATTCAAATGGCCTACAACAGTATCATGGCTAAATCAGCTATGATGTGTGCTAACTTTTCTTCTGTGATATCTTGACACCATATTTAGCTTCCTGATAACCAGAGAAAGCAGATTTTAACATCTGTTTGAAAAAATTGTGTCCTCGTCTATTTATATAGTGGTTGGAATTGCTGTGCCCTTTTAGCCATATACACTGCTGATCAGACATTATCACCGTCCTGTGATTCGTAAGATAGAGAGATATTGCAGTGTTAAGAAAGACAATTGGGCAGCAGCGACTGATAAAGGGTAATTACTTAAATAGGTGGAAAAACACTATTTATTAAGTCTTTAAAGCTTGATCTGGGCATTTATTTATTTTTTTAGGTCAAAGGAACTCAGCCTATTTCTTTCATCCATATACCTACATCAAGAAATATCAGGATTTTTCTAACAGAGAAATATTAAGAAAAAAAGTTATTCTTTTCTTTATAATAGGTTGCTAATCCTTATACAGCCTCACTTTTACCAGGCCTTTGTTCCATTTCTGTCCTTTGTCTTCAGAACACTTCTATACTGAGTTCATCTTTTTGCTATCTAAATATCATCTGTTTAATCTTCTTTGTTTTCTCACACAACAAAATTTAAAATCTTTGTCTCCCTGTTCTTTACTCTGTACTCAAATGTGTCTTTGAATTCTGCTTATTGATCCTAAGGTTAAGTTACTCATACTAATGCAACACATGTGAGTTTACCAACAGGTATATCATATACACATTTGAACAAATACTTCTCCTCTCTTGCTTTCCTCCATCCCAATTTTCTCTTTTCTGTTCCTGCTTTAGCATTCATTGCCTTTACTCTCTGCATTATCTCATCATTTACCAAAACTGGAAAGTGTCACTCTTATTTTTTTCCGAGATGGAAATAGCAGAGAGTGGTTTATTTGTTTATTGCAATAATGTTTATTTGATTGCAATCAGATTCATTACAACTCCGTACTAAGCCTACTGAGACTCCTGCTTCTTCTACTTCTGCAAACATTATGAAAAAGCAGAAAATCTTCATCTGCTGTCTTCCTCCACATTCCCCCACAAGAACGGCAAGGGAAATGCCTGTGTGACCCTCCCTTCCAGCCCTCAGCTCTCTCTAGTGCGAGGTCTAATTTTGAGGGAAAACAGCTATGCAACATTTTTCACGTTGTCAAACCTAGGCTAAGCTGTGACAAAATACATAGACTAGAGCAGCGCTATCTAGGAAAGACAAAATTACTTTCAAAGCCAAGCTCAGACATTAAAGAGGAAAATACAAATATGCAAAGGCATACAATTCATCCAAGGATGACTAGAGACTGACCCTTCTGCACACAACCAATGAAATCTTAGGCAGCAAACACAATTGTGGTTTCACAGGAATGACAAACATATTAACTTTTAGGCAGTAGTTGCCTTAGTCTCATCAGCAAATGTGCACATTTGCCAAAAACCAAGTGCTTTGTAAGTCTGTGTTGTTCAGAAACTTCTTGTATTCTCTGCTTGTACATGGTAAAAAACTATGTCAAGTAATCTGGACTGTGAAGGATGTCAAGACCAAGACTGTCCACTATAACGAGTCAAAACCAACGTCCCTGATGACCTGTGCTCCCTCACAATTTGCTATGTTCAGCAAAGCTAATATCAGAGAAAGGCTATTACTATTAAGGAACTTGTAGGAAATTGCTAAATTTCTAACTGCTTTTTTGATTAAACTTTGTGCTGAAATTCAAAAAATATATCATCTTTCAATCTGAATTTTTTGTCTATTCCTTTGACATTGATTGCAATTCCTGCATCCTGGATATGCTGAAACAGTATAAAGATTGTCATGGTGCCATAGAGTCATAGAAAACTCAAGGCTGGAAGAGTCTTCCAAGAATATTGAGTCCAACCATTATCCCAGCACTGCCAAGTCCCTCACTAACTATATCCACATACTTTTGAACATTTCCAGGAATGGTGATTTCAGCACTTCCCTGGACAACCTTTTCTGGGGCTTGACAGCCTTTTCAGTCAATAATCTTTTTCATAATATCCAGTCCAAACTTCCCCTGGTGCAACTTGAGGCCTGTTCCTCTTACTCCATCACTTGATATCTGGGAAAAGAGTCTGCTCCCCACCTGACTACATCCTCCTTTCAGGCAGTTGTAGAGAGCAACAAGGTCACTCTGAGCCTCCTTTTCTCCAGGCTAAACACCCCTGGCTCCTCACTTGCTCCTCATAGCTTGTGCTCCAGACCCTTCCCCAGCTCCATTGCCCTTCTCTGGACTCTCCACCACCTCACTGTCCTTCCTCTAGTGAGGGGCCCAGAACTGGACACAGGAGTAAAAGGTGCAGCCTCACCAGTACCACCACATGGGAACCATCACTGCCCTTGTCATGCTGGCCACACCATTGCTGATCCAAGACAATTGCCATTGCCCTTCTTGGACTCCTGGGTTCACCCTGGCTCCTGTTCAGCCTGCTGTCTACCAGCAGATCCAGAACCCTTTCCATCAGGCTGCTTTCCAGCCAATCTTGCCCCATCCTGTGGCACTGCATGGGGCTGTTGTGACAAAGGAAGGACCCAGAATGTGGCCTTATTAAGTCTCATAAAATTGGGCTCAGATCCTTGGTCCAGCCTATCCAATCCCTCTGTAAAGTCTTCGTAGCCTGCAGCAGATCATAACAGCATCAAAGGCTTTAACAAGGTCCACATAGACAATAACCACTGTTTTTCTCTCACCCACTGAGCAGGTGATCTTGTCATAGAAGGAGATTGAGTTGGTCAAGCAGGACCTCCCTTTCATAAACCCTGCTGTCTGAGCCTGATCTGCTGTTTGTGATGGCCCTCAAGATGATCTCTTCCATGACTTCCCTGGTAGAGAGATCAGACTGACAGGCCTGTAGTTCACCAGATCCTTCTCCCAGTCTCTCTTGTAGATGAGAATTACATTTGATGACTTCCAGTCATCTGGGTCCTCCCAGGTTAGCCAGGATGGCTGATACAAAATGAGGAGTCTCCTTATCTCTCCTTTTATTTCTGATGTATTTATAGAAAGATGTTTTGTTGTCTTTTATGGCAGTAGCCAGATTAAGTTCTAACACTGCTTTGAGTGTTCTTATTTTCTCTCTGCATAGCTTCATAATATGCTGCCTGTGGTAAGAGATAGGAAACAAACAATGTGGCCCTTTCTGCCACTCAGGTCACTATTCATACTTTAGATTGCATAAAATCATTCTCCTGTCAGTCAGTAATGTGCAGGTGTTTAAATATACAAATGAAAGAGAAATGTGCTGTTCTGGTAGAAAACTGCATTTGCTGAAGAACAGCAATATCAAACAAGAAGTTCAGAATGGTTTTGACTCACTAGTGATTCAAAGATCAGCTTTCAAAAGGGCTGAAGAAAAAAAAGGATAGTAGGTATTTTTGTATGTCACAATGTGAACTAGATAGCTGAAGGGCATTACAGGTACTTCTCTAACCAGGATATATGTAGAAAATCAAGAAGCCTCAGATAATCTAATACAGAAGTAGTTTGTAGCTCTGGGAATTTGAGAGAAAGTCAGCAAGCTGGAGGATTAAAGAGCTCTGCTAGTGGACACTAGAATGCTCCAGGCAGAGAAAAAGCATTTGCAGTCAAGTAATGATTGCAGCTATTCTATTCATACAAAATAACTTCTTTCATTTAAGCTCTTCTTTCATTTTATGAAACACTGAAATACATATATGAAGCTCTAGTTGTCATTCTGCCTAACCAATGGAATAAGAATAATTCAGCTCTGTACTTTAACTGTTTTTCTGCTGATGAACTAGGGAACAAAATTATGCTTATTTTTCCTGTGAAAACAAGCAGTTTCTTATGAGAGCTACAGTCCCCCTTCCCCCACAAAATAACAAACAACTAAAACCAAACCAGAATGAAAAAGCCTAAACTTTTGTAATCTAGTTGGTCCTTATGTAAAATTTGCAAGGATATGCAAAGCCAGGCAAAGCAAAGAAGAAATTTCAAACTTTTTTACATATCTTACCAAATTAAAAAAAAAAACAAAAACCTGATAAAAAATTATTTTTAGTTTGAATATGCTGGAATCTATCTCAATGTCTATAGACATTAATCTGAATTCCTGTATGGTCAGCAAAGTGATTTCACTGTGCTTTAGACCCAGCTCCTATGTGCTTATGTGAAAGACACAAACACAGTCATGAATTTCAAGTATTTACATGTCACCAGCAAAGCAAATTATGCAGAATGTAAGCTTGAAATAGAAACCTCCACCCATAAAGAATTAAAATGCAATTAAATAGTACCTTAAGGTATAAACTGTCTATGAATTAAAATTTCCCATTTAATTTAATTCATAACAGCCCCATCTCTCTTACTTTGTTTGGATTTTTTTTAGTATTGTTGTTCATGCTGTGTTTGACTGGGTTTTACAGTCATTTATCTGACTGGCTTTGTGTATGCACAAATCTAATGCAGCATAAGAGAGGATCAGGAAAATTGGCAGACCTGAAAGCAAAGAAGCTAAGATCATTTGAAAAAATAAAAAGGGCAGATAGTGCTGTTCCTAAATATATTGCCCTAAAAGGCATAAGTAGTCAACAACATATACAACTGGTGTGTGAAAGATGTATTGGGTTTGCATGGTCAAGCTTTGATAGCTGTGGGAGCTAGAGGGGTGGCTTCTGTGAGATCCTGCCAGAACCTTCCCCCATATCTGGTACAGCCAATACCACTGGCCAGTTAGAAATGGTGATAATGTCTAAGTGATAATATACTTAAGAAGAAGAGAAAAATTAGTTATTGCACAGATGCAGTTGAGGCCAGGGACAAGCAGAGTGAGTATACATGAGAGGAACAACTGTGCAGACACCAGGGTCGGTGGAGAAGGAGGGGTCAGAGGTGATCCAGATTTCAGAACTGAGATTCTCCTGCAGACCGTGCTGCACACCATGACTGAGGCTGCTGTCCTGCATTCCACTGAGGACCACAGAGATCAGAGACCCACCCACAGCCTGTGGGGGAGACCCATGCTGGAGCAGGTGGGTGCTGAGAGGGGGCTGTGACCCCATGGGGGGCCTGTGCTGGGGCAGGCCCCTGACAGGGACCTGCAGACCCATGGGGAGAGGAGCCCATGCTGAAGTGGGTTTCCTGGAGGGACTTGTGACCCATGGAGGACCCATGCTGGGTCAGGCTGTACCTGAAGGACTGCACCCCGTGGAAGAGTGACCCGTGTTACAGCAGTTTATGTAGGTCTGTTGTCCATGTGATGTCACACAGGAGCAGTTCATGAAGAGCTCTTTCCATAAAGGGAGGGGTGGGGTTATTCTGGAGCAGAGGAAGGATTCCTCTCCCTGAGCAGTGGGAGAAACAGTGTGTGATGAGCTGACTATTCCCTTCTTCCCTGCACCACCGGGGGGAGGAAGAAGAGCTGGAAAGATGAGAAGGAGGGGAAGGTGTTTTTAAGGTCTTATTTTACTTCTCTTGATCCTGATTTAGCTAGTAATAAATTCAATTATTATCTCCAGTCTGAATCTGTTTTGCCCTTGGCAGTATTTGCTGAGCGATCTCTTCTGGTCTCATGTACTTTTGTTATATCTTCTCAACAGATGAACCTTTCTCTCCCCTCAGCTGAGATGGGCAGGCGGGACGATAGAATGGCTTTTGTGGGTGTCTGGCATCCATCCACTACAGTTGTTTAAAGTGAGCCTTAAGAAAACTTCAGGTTTACTTGGATAGAACAGTACTGGGCACTGTGGGAATTGTCACTCAAAGGAAAGCTTCTGTCTCTTTTCTTCCCTAGCTTGCAAGACGAAAACAAATACCTTGCAAGAAACAAATAACACCAGACGCTATTCTATGACAAAATAATGTGATAGCAAGATTTATGTTCAGGAAACTGCAGCTTAGATATGTCCTATCTACTAGATCACATGGGGAAATAAATGCTGAGAAACCCTCTGAAGACTCAAGTCACTGCCCATTACTGAAATTTTTTTTCAGTATCAGATTGTTCCTTGTATTCTTTCCAGATAATTAAAATAATAATATAGGTGTACATAGCTAAAAGGAGTAAATATTTGATCTTAATGGAGGATTTTAGTCTTCAAATGTATCTAAGATGTCTGTACAAGAGCATTTACTCTTGAAGTTTTATCTCCATATGAATTTCAAGTAATTTAAGCACAAATTTCCTCTGATAAAAGCAGACATTTAAAATGTCCACACTGCCCTTGGGAACTCTGGGGGTTGACCTTGCCGGGACGCTAGGTGCCCACAAAAGCTTTCTGTCCATCCCCTCTTGAAATGGACAGAGAAGAGGAAATAAAATTCGAGGCCTGTGGGTTGGGATAAGGACAAGGAGAGATCACTCAGCAATTGCCATCATAGATGACCTCCTCTCTCAACTGGGTCACAGGTGCCTACCAGAAGCATGGGCTTCCCACAGGGGCACAGCTGCCTGTGGACATCTACCTGCTCCAGTGTGAGGTCTTCCATGAGCTGGAGTGGATATTTGTTCCACAGTAGCCCTTCTTGGTCTGTAGGGGCACATCCTGCCTCACCATGGTGCTCACCACAGTCTGCAGGGCAATCTCAGCTCTGATGCTTGGACAATCTCTTGCTCCTCTTTCTGCACTGACCTTTGTGTCTGCAGGGCTGTTTTCCTGACATTCTTCCTACTCTCTCCAGCTGCTTTCTGCCGCAGTTTTTTGCCTTGCTCCCATCTCCCCTGGCTGGCTTGGCCTTGGCCAGTGTCAGGTCTATCTTGGGCCAGCTGGCACTGACACTGTTGGACATGAGAAAGGCTTCTGGCAGCTTCTCACAGAAGCCACCCATGTATCCTCCCTGCTACCCAACCTTGGCCATGTCAGCCCAGTACAGGAACAGAGAATTTACTTAATAGCCAGATATAATTTTATGCTTCTTTAACAAGAAAGAAAAAACAACTGAAATCATCTACATTTAATTTCAATCAACTATGAAGAATAGCTGGAGGGTAAATACAAACACAGAATTGATTAGGTACGGCTTAAAAATCTGCTTTAAATGTCCAAGTATTACATTTCATAAATTTCTACATCACTTTTTTTTCATCAGACAAGCAACATTTCTCCTGCCACTGAGGACTGTATCAGATATATTGATGAGGTTTTTTTTACAACCCAGTAAAAATTCCTTATAAACACCTTCTCTTCACGCCTCAACTTTGTTTAAAATCTTTTATAAAAAAATCAATTCACAAAGAATCGACATCAAGAGCTAGCAGACACTCTTATTAACTCCCTATTCATTACTGTTTAGGGAATTCATTGAAAGAAGAGGGTTTATGATCACCTTAGAGTATACTTCATTCAATTCTTAATGATGTTTAACATTTGACAGATGTTTTTCAGCTCAGTCATTGCATACAGAGATTTGTGTGTGTGTGCCAGAAAATAAATTTAAATTAGATTTCTCCCTATTATGAAAAATTTTGATTTTTTCCTATATTCAATTCTTTAAAGCAAATGTTTCAGATTCTTTCCTATAATATGAGGTGTTTACAATGAAACAGCTGAATTTTAAATGTACAAACAAAATTGTAGAAGCTTCCAAAGCCAACTTGTCAGAAAATCTATTATAGCACTCTTGAGTTTTCAATCCTGAGAATAATTTTAGTAGAAAAATTTTTATATTAATTTAAATCTGAAGTGTCCCTTTAGCTTGCCATAAGTTGACAGCCAGGGTGAAGGAAATATTCATTATGTCTCAGAGTAAGTTCTTGCAAAATGTGAACCATGTGTACCCTCTCCATAACTTATTCTGTTATTAGGAGAGCATTTTAACTCTTAAGGTGGCATAGAGCTCATTTTTCAATCACTGAAAACAGGAGTGTTCAATTCTTTGTGTAATACTCTATAAATATAATACTTTTACAGAAACCTTCCTCTTACTGCCACCCTTAGTGCCTGAATAAGGCAGGGAAGACCTTTCAGTAAGTATTTATTGGAAACAACACTATATCACTCAACTTTGCAAGCTCTAGATATTTTTAAGTATTTAGTATTAGTTTATCTCCATATACCAGCATCAATGTAAATACATTACTAGGCTAAATTAATCTCAGTGATAAAATTGTCAACTTCTTCTGAGAAATTACGAGGAAAAAAATCTGTATGATTTAGATATGTAAATTCTTCTTTCCTTGTCCCCTAATGACAAATGTCACAATAATCTTGCATTATTCTGAAAACTGGTAAATTTTATGAATTTATGCCTTTGGAATATAACTAGTTATTCAGTAGCTCTAAGTAATCTCAAATTGCCTAAAATTTTTAGTAGTCAAGTCCTGTGAAGTCTTATTCTACTTGCACTTTTTAATAACAATCTCCCAGAAGAAAGGAGCTGTTTTAACTATTGTCAGAATTCAACATTCAGCAGCTTTTGGTCAATTTGCATCACACCAGGGTCCTCTCTAGCATTCTGAGCAATCTGAGAGTTTTTCTTCACAAGAGCAATGAAATTTAATTACCAGCTCTAGCAGAGAGAAGAAAAATAAATATTTTGTTGTTTTTGTTTAAAAAAAATCTTTTCTTAACAACTTGGATATTTAATCCAATTACATTAATATGCTTAAAAGGTAGAGAAACAAGCTAACTAATTTCATGATGAAAAGAAAACTTCTAAATTTAATAAATTTAGGAAATAAATTTTTAAAAATACTAAAAACAGTTGAAATCCAGTTAAAATTATTAATTCATTTTAAAAATCACAAAAGTAATTTTTGACACTCAAAATATCCACCTAGAGAACTACAAACATGTTACTCAGATACTTATTCAAAAAAACCCCCAAATTATTGAACCTATTGGTTTATAAAATTCAAAGTTAATGCCTATTAACTAAAACATTTCTGCATGTTAGAAATGCATTCGTGCCACATGAAAGCAAAACTCCCTTTCTCCTCCTCTTTCAATAGTGGTTACCAAACTCTTAGCCAAAGTTTTAATTAAAAGTTTTACAGATTATTTTTGTAGCTGTAACTATACAATAAACTTAAAATTGCTGAATCTTAATCACTGCAAAATTTTGGTAATGCATGGATAATGACCTTTTGCGGAGGGATTTAATTTATGCGGTAAGTTGGGGTTTGACCCCTGGAACAGCCTGGAACAGACTTACTAAAGGGGCCTGGACCTTACCTGCTCCTTTTTCAACTAATTTTTTTTCTCCTATAATTAAGTGCTGGAAAACTTCCCATAACTAGAATTCTAGTTATCTCCATGTCCAAGGGTACTGCATCTGAAGAGCTGAATCCCATGCTGCTGTGGCTATCCCAGGGAACAAACAGGATGAAGGGGCTCCAGGCACAGCACCAGTAAAGCTTACAGGGAAAGATCAGAATTAACCTGCTCCTGTGGAACCACCCACTATCCACACCCTTGCCATCAACAAAGACAGGAAAGTGAGTATCTCATAGAGGATTACTGAAGAAAGCAATACCATGATATTGGAACCATCCTTTGAAGGGGCAAAGAAAATCATTTCCACTGCAAAATGAAAGTAAAGGAGATTGTGCCACTAACTGTTCTGCAAATTAGCACTGAAATCTCAGCCACTGCCAGTGAAATGGCATCAATCTTTACATCATGAAGCAATTTTGCATCTCCCCACAATGAGCAAGGCCCTTTGTCGTTGACTACATGGAGGATTTGTACCATTAATATTCTTCAAGCATCAATGAACAGTTTATCATGAAGATGGAAGGGGTTTGATTCCCAACAGTTTCCCAGCATAATATAAAAAAGATTGTAAACCATCAGTGGTGAAACAGGAAACAACTAAACCAACTCATAGAAATATTAGTTAGTATTATTTTCTCTCAGAACTGTAAGGATTGTGTCTTTTTCATGCCCTTTCTTCTTTTTAAACTATCCTTATATCTACGCCATAAACAAGTTGGGTTTTTTCTTCAAATAGGATCATACAAGCAGTTTTACTAAAAAAAAACACTACAAAAATTACAACTACTACCACTAATCCCCCACCACCTGTACCAAAACCAATACATTTTTTTCCACATTTTCATCAGCCATCCAAAAAACTTTCTGCTCTCAAACAAGTCCCAAGAAAATAGATTGACACAAGAAAATTATGGAAGTTGAGTTAACCCTTAAATATTTGTAATCCTCAATATCAAAATACATCATCAGTTGTTGTGGTTTCTTTTTTTGCTATTTCAACCACAAGTACTGATATGTGCATACATAATTAGAAAATTATATGAGTTATCAAAAGGAAATTATCTGCTACACATTTTTAATGATTTTGAGAAAGGATTTTGATGGCACAAACACATAATTAAAACCTCAAAGTTCTTAACAAGACTTGTTATAGATATTCTTTCTTCCAATCTTTTTTAAATTTTTGCAATCAAGTCCTTTCTATTTGCACTTTTTATGTAGTTCCTTTATTTCCACTTGTAAATTATTTCCACTTTTTAAGATTATAAATGTAGAAAGAAAAGGCTTCTATAATTTTTTTCTTAGAAAAACAAAATCCAGTACCCTTTTAAACTTCACATAGCTCTTCTTTTGTCCTTTGATCAAAATGGTCAAAGAACAAGAGCAACAACTTAATTTTTCTTGCTTAAAACTACAGTTTTAAATGTGTTTGGTAACTTTTACATCACTAAATGCATCATATTGAAAATATAGAACCAAACACTAAAACCCACAAACACACAGACTCACAAAGTCTGAAAGGGAAGATTAAGTGGTTACTCTATTTGCTTTAATGTCCAGGAAATATTATATTATTTTATACTATGGCTTACGTAAGAAGAACACTTAATGCATCGAGCATGTAAACTGACTTTGACAATTGAATATGCAGGAAAGAAGAAAACAATATTTTACTCAAAGTTGAAACATTCTGTTGATACAATATAGTCCACAATGTAAATTCACTTACATATGGATGAAATAATTTAAGTTCATACTAATTGTTATCTTAAAATGTTGATTAGATCATGCTGCAACATATAGGTCATAACTCAGTTGCACCATCATCTTGTCACACTGCCTTGAAAAGTAAAAGGGACTTAAAGAAGTATGTAAAAACAGTAACCAATTCCTTTGACTTCCCTTATAAGGTGAAGGGAGTTACTGAACCTTTATTTATCATTTTCTTCTGCAGTTAAAACTGAATACCTTTATTACTGGTGAATGGAATTACTAATATTTTTAGCTGATCAAAATAAAGATGCAGTATGTCTACTTGTCTTTTTGTACAGCTGGATATATACATCCACAGTTTGGCTGCTAAAATTTGAAAATAATGTATGGAGAAATAAATATTTTATGTGTAAAACCTACCAAGATTTCATTATTAAGCATCATCTCAGATGTGTTGCTAAAGTGCACTTTTTTTGTCTCATCTGTGTAACAGCCCTGGATTACCAAAGGTAATATATGGTGGCAATAAAACTTGCTACTCCTTTCAGATTTTTCTGGAGTACTGTATATTTTATGGGGTCAATTTTTAGAAATCTGTCATTTCTACAGTGCTTGCAATTTCATGGTATTCGAGTGTTAACACCCAGCTGCACAAAGAGGTTCTATCATGTATTTCTTCCTTTAAATCTGTACCATAACAGAATCAAGTAGATATAAGCCTGTATTTTTCTATTTGTTATTTAATAATAGTGATATCCTGTTGAAGCTTCCAGAGGCGTTGTAAATTTTCTTTCCATAGCTGACATATGTTACAGGGAACACCGCTTAAGGTCATCTCTCCATTTCTGAGTAGAGATATGGGGAAATTTTATTTCAACATGTATTTTCTTTCTGAAAGTTATCACAACCTTTTAAGGAATATTGCAGCTTTACTCCCTTTAAAAATTCATTCTCACTGAATTCAGAAGTATGTGCACTGTAATGCTAATACCAGTGTTAATGGCAGAATGCCATTTCCCTTTTCTAGGTGTTTAAAAAACACTCCCACAGAGGAAAAACTCCACACCAACACACAGCTGTTTAACATCAGGAGAGATTTCAGAATCAATGCTTTTGGGCATAGAAAGTTACATCCTTGTGCTTTTTATGGATACATGCAGGATAACATCTTCGCAACTGCAGAAGGGGTTTTGTGCCTGTCCACCCAAAATAACTTCAGTAAAGAGCATGTCAGTGACAAACTGCATCATTTTTTTCCAAGTAACACTTCCTGGTTTGCAGAGAAAAAACCACACATTGCTAACTTCATTTGTTTTTTATAATCAGTGTTTTTCGCAGCAAGTTGCACAAAGTGTGATCATTTCTATTTTTAAATCTTACGAGCAAAAGCCAAGAATTACATCTAGATGATTCTAACAGGCCTGTTTGGTTCTGGAGGAGACTATAGGGATGGACTTGCATTATACATCACAGGGGATTAAAGAAGAATTTTAGGACCTCATTTTTAATGAAAGATTCACTTGGCTGAATGCACACTAATAGGTTGTTCTCACACACAGATCACTAACTATGATGTTTAATAAGGTAGGTCATCACTTCCCTGTGATCTGGTTGTCAACAGCTATTTTTTATTTTATGTGTCTGGTAACTCTTTGGAGCAGTAACTGCATGTGGTATGTCAACCAACAAGACTTTATTCATAAATAGAACACCTATGGTTACAGCAGTGAAGGGAACGCTACAGAACAGACAACAGCATGAGGATGGGCTGCTCTGAATAGTTGAGAACACTTGGGTAAACACTTATGTTACTCATTTTTTCATATTGCTCATATTTTATCCATCTATATGCTATTATGGTTGTCTTTTTAGATTTAAGTAACTGTTTAAAGGAATAGTATCAAACAATGACACACATGGAAATTATTTCTGTAAAATAGAGACAGTTCCCTGTTCTTAGACAGAATTATCACATTTTGTTCTTGCCTGTCCAAAAGCCTTCCTTTTCAACTGATTTCATTGTATTTAAAAGTTTTATTCACCCCTCCTCACATTCACAACTTTGTCTTTCAGATACTGATGGGTAGAGCACTTATATCAAAATTTTAGCAACAACTCAAACAGTGCACTGGCATTCAATAAGATGATGTAGGTATAAAAACCTGCACAATATCTAAGCAAAATTATTTTTCTTTACGTGGACAAGATATAGAGTGATCTTAAAAGCTTACAATATTGTGTTTATTGAAAGATATTGGCTGACTGCAAGTAATAAACTAAGCTTCTAAGATGAAATCCAGATAATAATTAAAGGTGTACAAAATACATTAGATAACTTTAAAAGGTCTTTAATCTACCTTTAATCTAGATAACTAGACTAAAAAAATAATAATGACACTAGTAAGTCCCTGCTCAAGATATATTTATCAAGCTTTGCTAAGGGTGATTGTGGTGCTTTTTACTTTGCTGTTACACAGGTGAAATGAAACAGTACTCCTCCTTAAATCTTCAAACTTCATTCTAATTTCTGTAACACTCTAAGGCATTACAAACTGTTCTTCACTTCAGTAGTCTGTTCCTTGAAGCACTGACTAAAGTGAATTTCTCAGAAGTCAGCTGAGCCAGAGGTTTACAGTGCACTTGTCTGGCACAAACCTTCAAGAGCAGGTTAGCCAACTCCAGGAACACATTCAGCAGTTCAGAAATAAATCATCTATACTTCACAATGTGAAGATTATTTTATCCAGAACGTAACTTGAAGACTTTTACACATGCTCATGTACTAATTTAAAGGTAGCACATAATTACATGTTGTATTTTACCTTCTTCACAATCCTGATATCTTCAGCAACACAAAAGAGCATAACTTCTAGCAAGATGACTTTGAATTTACATGTGATGTGATGAAAATCAGGGAAATTATCAGCTTTATCGTAGACTGTAATGCAATGCATAAAAAGGGGGTGTTTCTTTTGTATTTAATGCAAAACATAAACTAAATTAATAAAATTTTCAGACCTAGCATCCACAGGTGCAGAAAAAATCTTTTGTGTGCCCTAACTGATTAATTAAAAACAGGATTGAGATTTTTAGTGTATTTTAAATTTCATACAAGCTGTATCACATCTATCTTAGTTTTGCATTATGCGCATCAAGGCATACTTTCTATGACTACATTAAGTTATACTACTAGAATTTATTCTATTTCTCTGACTACTTTGTATACAAATTCTAACAAACTTACAGCTATTCAGAGTTAATCTGGTTTTGTTCTGTAGTTTAAATTTCATTTTTCTTTTGTCACTAGGAAGAGCAGACAAAAACTTAATTTGATATACTTTACAGAACATTTCTCTAAGTTTCCATATATAGTCCCTATCCCTTTTAACCTATGTTAATGGTGACCTATATTTTGCATTAAACATTTAAAATAATACTTTCAGTGTAAAGCCATTTTTAAATAACCATCATTCACAGTCCATTTTTAAGTCATTTTCCTACTAGTTCACTGGAATGAGTTACACATGAAAAATCAAGTAAAAAATAATGATTACACACTCTTTTGAAGTAAGGATTCAAGGATTCATCTGTGCATGAGATTTGCTTACTAAAGAACTAATCACAGGATTCTGAAAACAACTAAAGCCTTCACAGGTTTTTGTATATAGACCAGCAATTGAACACAGATGAAAAAATAATCCCATGGAGTAAGATTCACTTTAAAAAGTAAAAATAAATAAATAAAATGTTCAGACCCAAATCTTCACCAAATCTGAAGAAAGCACAGCAACACATAATAAAGAACATGATAATATCTCCATGTTTCATTAATATAAATGAATGGGTTAAAATATAAGTTGCTTCTCTTATATATATATTTTTAAATCACCTAATTAAAATTATTAAATATCAAGCTGATGTGGTAATAGGTCAAGTGATGTAAAACAAAAATGATGTAAAACCATTAAGTAAGTCCACACACAAGTTTTAGTTGCAAATTCAATCATGAAAAAACTCTTCCTCTTTATTTGTGACTTAAGGCTTTCAGTAGGAAAAAAAAAAGCCCTTGAAGTCTTTTATGTGATGTTAGGAAGTATTTGATTCATTTACTTCAATTTTCTTTCAATTTTCAGGTTATACAGAGACATTTTTTATAAACAACCAGGATTGTCAGGAGACCCACTGGGTGCAATGTATTTTTAGTGCTATATCAAGTGACAAGATATAATCTATAGTTCTAGTCTCTATTGTTATTAGCAAAATATTATCCCCATGAAAAGAGTTTCAGGGTGATTTTTTTTTTAAGCGTATCACTTTCAAAATTAAGTAGAATAAGATATTTACCCAACAGTTTTCTTGGAAGCTAAAGCCTGACAGGGACTCGACTTTATAACCAGCCTAAATTTTAAGGCAACTGAGGCAAGTCGTTAAATAGGGTAACAGAGGAGGCTGCCAACTGTAACATGATGCTATGTTTCTAAACCTTTTGGTCCCTTTCTGACAGATCTGTCTATGTAGTGCAATTCTTCTCAGTTTCTGTAAATTCTACCTTTGTTTCTTCATTCTTTCTCCCTTCCTCCCTCCAGATGCTTGATGGATTAGCATTCCTCTTCTTAATTTGAATTTTTTTTTGACATACAATTTTTTGAAACTGTTCTAAAAAGTTCTGGAACATATATAGTATCAGGTTTTGGCTTGATCTTCTTTTAAAACTGATATTTTCCCTTTTACTAATATGTGTAAGTAATACAAGTGCTTTTCAGCACTAAAATGTAACCTGCTTCAAAATGAAAAGACACTTCATTTACTGAATTCAACAGGTGAGAAAATTAGGACACTGAAGGACAAAGTATCTTACTCAATTTGTCATACTCGAAATCAATACTTCAGCAGCTTCTTATAAAGACAAAATAGTCTTTAATCAGTTCAGTTTTCTTGTTTCATCCTTCCCAGCATACCTCCCTCAAATTTCTTCAGCCTTTGTTCTCTGCTAACAAAGCGTTTTTCAAATTACAGAAAAAAGGTAAAGGTTTCCCTCCTTCCAACTTTCCTTCCTACAATTTGCATATTATTGCTGCTGTAATAGTTGTAGCTGAAGTCCTTTGGATGCAAGGTGCCTTTTCAAGTGAGATATTGTTAGTGTTGCCTGAAGCTATTACAATGTAGGCATTTTCTTTGACCTCCAAGCATTTTGTGGAAAAGTAGAGCAGCATTACAACTCCCAGAACATGTAAGCAGCTACACCACAGAACACATTTCTAAGGAAGACTTATTCCTCTTGAACATGGAAATGCCTTCATGTAGAACAACTCTTGGGTTTCATTGAGTATTTTAATCAAGTGTAATGCCAAAACCAAAGTTCTATTACAGTTCTAGCTTTGGTCTTGAATTTCCCCAGGTGGTTAATGTGATATGATAAAGGGTCTCAATAGGAGAAAAGCCAGGATTCTCAAAGCATCATTGTGCAGAAATACTCAAGAGTACACACACTACGTATCACATAACTTAAGCAGAATTGTTTAGCTGGAAAGTGTAAAATGTGTTTTGATCTGGCAAGCATTCTTCCACGTTTTAGTGATAAAACTTTGGAGATATCTTATCCTTAATAGCTCAGTGTTTGCATCACAGGCTGAACAAAGCAGAGGTGCTGAATCCCTGGTTTTACTCTGAATATCTCCTGATCACCTACATGATCACCTATAAAGGTTAGTAAAGACTCTTCAGAGAATGGAAGTCTGTCAAACACTGAAAGATGATAGAGGTCCAGGGTGTTGTTTATCACTACACATGAAAGAAATCTTACCTCACAGAGGGCAAAATGATAATTCAGAGATAAGTAAAACAGATCATGCTTTGTGTCAGTATGGAATTACATTTAATTATCCAAGAATAATTTCAAGTCCTATTTGATGCAGAGAGACAAAAACCTCCACTCCAGATTTTTCAGATGTTTACATCACTATCCATGACCATAGTTCAACACAACCAAATAGTCAAAATCACAATAGTTTGATCAACTAGAGTTGCAAATGCACATAAAAAATACAATAAAATTAAGTCAACTGCCAGAGAAATTAAAACAGGTGCGACCCAAATTCTGGACCTGTATATGTTCAAATGGTTTGGATGAGGTCTGGCTACAAGATCATCAGTGTATCAATGTCTGTATATCTTCCTGACAACTTATAGTATAATTCTTCAATTAATTAATGCTAAAAAGAAAATTCTTAAAATTCATATGAAATTATTGAATTTAAAAAATTTGTTTGCACTTCAGACACCATTAAGTTTATATTCTGTTTAAGGTTGTTTAATGTAACGTAAAATACATTTTTTGCTTGGCAAATAAGGCAAATATGAAGAAGAAAAACCTTGACAGTTTTCCCCTCAAAACACTTCATTCCAGCCACTGAGGTACATTATTTTTTGGAAGGAGGCAGAAAGGGATATATGACTCACTAATGGCACTTCTCTCAAGAACAAGTATATTTTAACAGAGGATTGTCTACTAGGACTAGAAATAATCCTATTGACAATAAAAATTCCAGTCCATTGATATCTCATTTCCCTACAACATAAGTATCTGCACTGTTTGTCAAGGCTCTGCACAAAGAGCAGATTCTTAAAGCTGCAAACCATACCCTCTAATTTTTTCCTCAAGTTGCTTAAATTGTACCAGTATATCCACAAGTAGTGTGATCATGAGTCTGTTTTTACCTAATATAAATTGAATATAAAAATAGAATTAACAACTATGCTTCACTAAATTGAATTATTGCTTAAGTCAAATTCAAATCCCAAGTTTCCTGAGTTTAGTTTTGGTATTTGCTGCTGGACTAGAAGTGCCTGAGACCAATGGGTAGTAGAGTGAGTAATAAGGTACAAGGAAGGCATATTACAAGTTAGAATTCACTGAAAGTCATTGACAAAGAAACAACTTGAAGGTAGGGAAAAAATATTGCTGATATGAGTTTTTCTGCTGGCGGCTGTGTAAGCAGAACTCAGGGGGTAGTTGCTAATATTAAAATATTCAGCCTAAGATTTTCACTTTACTGTGTTAAAACTCCATTTTCTTCCCAGAGGAGATGCTGACCTGCTCTAAGTACAAACTATGGTTTAGACTGGTTAGACTCCATAGCAGTGTGACTATACCTCTTCCTAACACCACCTCTTCCTCAATATTCTCATTTGAATCAAAAAGAAGGCAAGTTGATTAGGTAAATCTTCTTCTTCTATGAGCTTCAATTTTTAGACCTTTGTTCTACCTCAATGCACTTGCATATCTTTTTTCTAAGTGAATAAGCTCTCAGCATGAAAAATTCTTCACTTCACTACCATTTCTGTAACACAACAGCTAATACATATTTATAGTTTTTTAAGCCAGTTAAGTGAGATCAAGATCACTGTGTCTTTATTCATCTCTTGGTTTTAACCAATGCAGAAACTGCAGAGATTATTTATAGTGTAATTTTTATCTACTTGGATGCAAGATCAGAGAAGATTCACAAAAAGTTTAAAAGTTTCTTAGCTCAAGTGACTATGCAGTCTCATAAATATTTTAACCAAAGGACCTAAATTGAGTTATATGATGCTGAGAAGGACCTAAATTGAGTTATATGATGCTGAGAAGATTCTACTTGCCTTCTTTTCTTTGTTTCCTCCTCTTTACAGCTGGGTTTTGGGTTTTTGTTTTTTCTTTTCTTTTGTCACTGCCTGTCTTACCCTCATAATTAATCTACTTGTAGATCACTTAGGTCTTGTATACTCAGAGCAGAAAAGTTCTACTGCATGGAGCTGATAAATCAAAGGCATCACAGACTTGTTCAGAACAGACACTTGTTTTGGATTCTCAACAGTTTTGAAGGACTGACACACCTCATATGTACAACCCTAGTCAGCTAGGGATGTGATTTTAAGGAGGGTGGTACTATAATCAGTTCTAGATAGTGATTTTCTGATGGATACCTGCTATTTTACAAGTCCTTCTCTGTCACTCTCTACATCTTTATTTCTCAGGCAATTAAAAATAGAAAAGAAAAAAGAAAAAAAAATCGATGCAGTAAACCATGGCATAAGAATAAAAGACTGGATCTATATAAGTTCCAACACTGAGGTACAAGTCCATCATTCAGCAGTTCCCTAATACTGCAGTTAAGCCCCTGTGCTTAGGATTCTGCTGTTGAAATCTGCCAGGGCTTTATGGTGTTTGTGGTGTGTCACCAATGAAATCCTCATCCCACCAAGTACTTGGCACTTAGGGATTTTCAACAAGTCAGCCTGCTCACCAGCTGAATACTTTTTATATTAGCTCCAGCACAGAGTGAAATATAGATCTTCTTTTGCTTATGGAAAAACCACCACAAAACAAAACCAAAACAGCAAAATTACAGAAGACAGAGAATTGATAAATGTAGATACTTCACTTCTCCAATGTAGCAGCTAAAAGACATTTATTTTAGTATTTTTTCAATACATTTACCAGTTTCTTCAAGAAATGTAGGAGCAATTGTATGTTTAAAATTAGTTTGTGGTTCAAATTTATATTTCCTTTGTGGCTCTGCAGGTGACATTAGTGATTCAGCCCTTCTGGTTGTAACAGCAAAATTCAGAATCTGCTCCCAAAACATTTTCCCTTTTCTATGATAGAAATGCTTCTTACAGAAGCATGAACTTGGTAGGTTTGTGGGAAAGAAACTCTAAACTGGAGAGTGAAGGATTTGGCAGAGTTTGGGAGGTAGTGGAGTGCAGAGGGATCTAATACCCTCAACAGAGCATTAAAGATTTCCAGTCTCATCAAACACCTTAGTCATTTTGAAGCTCCTTTCCAACTTCCTCTGACTCATATCAGAACCATATGTATTAGCAACCCCAAAGCCACTTCTGCTGCAGAAATTGTTCTCCCTCAAGGTCCCTGAAATAAATAAGTTATTTTCTCTTTATCCTTAGGCCAGTGAGTTTTAGATATGGCTTACATTATTGAAAAGGCTGAAACAGCTCTTCAGGAAAGATGAGTCTTACATTTCATTTTGCTCTAGTGCCTAGGCTTCTAAATGTTGGTTGTTTAGTTGGGGATTACATCCCTGAATCCTTTTCTGGACTTCCGAGTCTAAATCCCTTCTTTCAAAAAGTTTTCTTTTCAAAAAAGCTCCCAGTAAATACAGAAGTGAAACGGGTCTTTCAGGTAATGGAAAGAAAGATAATTAAATCCAAAATGCTATTTCTTCCCTATTTGAAAACATTCAAACCACACAGATAACTCCTCATATTGTAATGCTTTCATTTCAGGTCATAAGTGAAGAGCAAGGGGGATCATGATTCTATAACCTATTAGCTCAGATGCTCACACAGTGCATTAAACGACAGGAGGTTTGCTAAAGACACTTGAATTTCACTAACAATATATAAAAGAAACAGCCAGAAGCTGATTGTACAATTTTATCCAAAGTATTGTATCTTTGTCCTAAGGTAAAAATTTCATGTGTGAATTTCCAGTCCCCAAAGACATGATGGACCAAAACCCTCATGTATCACAACTTAGGATCTTTGGTCTGTGCAGTAAGGACAAAGACAACTTTTTGTTCACTTATTTCATGAGATAAAACTTTTCATGGTGACCATGTTGATGGTTATACCTTTATTTTTGGATAGCTGTTTTCAAGCCTTTCGATGGTAAAAGGTCCAAGTTAACAAAACTTGTATTTTCACTGGACCAAGACAGCATGATGAAGCAAAGCATTACATTATCTCTCAGTGTAAAAAGAAGTGGAGAGCTTTACTGATAATCATCTTATAGAAAATTGTGACTCTGTTTAACTCCTTCACCAAGTGATCCCTTTTATCTGGAGGAAATTCCAGTTGTTTCTCTGGATTTGCTAAGAGCTTTCTGTCTCATGAATGAAATATAAAGGTCAATTCCTTCCACACTGACATTCAAAACATATGTGGGACACTTCACACAACTGTATTTTGTTCACTGACAGCCCATGGGATTGTTATGGTTGGAAAAGTCCTCTAAGGTTTTTGAGTCCAACTATTAACTGAGCACTGCTACAATGACCACTGTACCATGTCTTCTAGTGTCACACAAATATTGTTTGAAGACTTCCAAGGATAGTGATTCCACCACTTCTCTGGACAGTCAGTTCCAAGGCCTGTTCACCCCTACAGTGAAGAATTTTTTCCTAATATCCAATCCAAACTTCCCCTGGTACAATTTGAGGTTGTGTCCTCTTGTCCTGTCCTTTATTACCTGGGAGAAGAGACCAACCCCCACCTGGCTACATCCTGCTTTCAGGGGGTTGTAGAGAGCAATAAGTTTCCCTCCAGAGCCTCCTTTTCTCCAGGCCAAACAGACCCAGCTTTCTCAGCTGCTCCTCATCAGACTTGTGCTCCAGATCTTCTGTCAGCTCAATGCCCTTCTCTGGATACACAGGGGACCATGTAAACAAAAACAAACAAACAAACAAAATCAACATTTTGAACTGGTACCTAACACTGAAAGAGCAACTCCTTTGTTGCTGTGGTTCCTATTGAGGTCTCTCAGTAGCTGAAGTAGTTCTCTACAGCATTGAGGGTGAGGTTCAAAACTCTTCAGGAAAGTTCACAGGTATTTTTCCTTATGAGGTCAAGCAGCAACCAAAGCTCACCCACCTGGATATGTGAGTCAATTTCAAAAGCACAAAGGTGATTCCTGTAACACAGAAACTGCACCAGTTCTTATCCCAGCACCACCACTGCTCAACTACTGAGCTACAGGCTACCAAAACAGCCCTGTTTGATAGTACTCATGTAACCAGGAAGGCATAACAAAAAGCGTCACTGGAAAAAAGTGGCATTAATTTGTAACACTAATTCCAGTAAGCTTGTCATCTGCAATGGAAAAAGCAGCAGAAACTAACAGAAGAGAGGGAAAACAAATTCATCACCAACCACAAAATGCATCTAAAAAGAAACATTGCTTGATATGATATTGGATGAAGTCAGAACTGCTTCTCACAAATAAAGGAGCACTATTAGACTTGTGAACTAGCATTTAAAATGATTAAGTTTATGGATAAGGGATATCTGGCCAATACTACAAGGGTTTAAAGAAGACTAATTGCCAAAGCATCTTAAAGAAGCATGGCATAAAAGGATGGTCCTCTACAATTTGTTGAAAGTTTGGAAAGGTGAATTGTCATAGTGAAGTGAACTGTCATACTGTGTTGAGGTTTTCCCCTGTGCTGGGTTACATGCTAATCAACACTACAATTTTATAAACTACTCATTAAAGAGAAGAAAAGTATGAAGGGGAAAAGGTTGTTTATGAAATTTGTTTAAAATAGATTTAATGAAACTTACAGGACTATAAATTGGCACATGGACTTGAACATAAAGCAATGAAAATAACAAAACAAAAAAATAATGCCAGCACCTATAGATAGTAAGGAGACTACCTGTATTAGATGAAGACAAAATTGGAGGCTGCAATAGATAATTTTAAGGAGAAAAAGAAAAAGAAAAAGAAAAAGAAAAAGAAAAAGAAAAAGAAAAAGAAAAAGAAAAAGAAAAAGAAAAAGAAAAAGAAAAAGAAAAAGAAAAAGAAAAAGAAAAAGAAAAAGAAAAAGAAAAAGAAAAAGAAAAAGACCGCTTAAAGTGTAATAGCAGTCAAAATAAACTTGGTAATTGTTATGAAAGCTGTTGTGCCTGACAAAGCACATAGTGAAACTATTTATATCCAAATAAAACTCTTAAAAACCTAAAGAAGTGTAAATTAGGAGCTGAGAAAAACACATGGTCAATCATCAGCTGTTTCCAGAATATAATAGAAGCCAGTTGTGTGGAATGATTTCTCGGTAACCACAGTATTAACATCAGCACCAAAAGAAATAGGCTGGCAAAGAAGAAAGTCTCTTTCAACAAACATAGTGCAATAAAAATCATTCTATGAGCACTGGAGTTTACACTACCCCCTGAGTTCTGCTTACACAGCCGCCAGCAGAAAAACTCATATCAGCAATATTTTATTCCTTCACAAGAGTTTAAAAGATGTGTTTTCTGTATTGTTGCTGGCACTGGTTACCTTTGTGCCTTGAACTGAAAGTTGGATTTGCCCGTAAGTAATAAGAAGAGTGTGACAGTCTTGTAAGGGCTTTTCTTCTGAGTTAATGCACAGAAAATCTTCATTTCTGGTATTTGATTTGTCAAATTCCCAAATATTCTCAAAAATACTTGTAGGTAAATTTAAAAATAATCCATGGTTCTGTCCTTTTAAATTTATTTCAAAGTAGGATAGCATTATTTATGTTTTAATAATTTTTGGCACTTTACTAGTCAAAGTCATTTACCCAGCAGATCTCTCTTGTTGCCCCGCAGTGCTTCCTACTTTGATGCTGCAGAATTAGTTAAAAGGAATGGAATCTCGATCTCCCAAATTACTCTAGGCATTCAAAAGTAATAGAAACCCTTGAATATTTGAAGTGAAACACTTAACTTTAGGCAGATCCTTTAAGATGTAGAGCTAGAGTGCAGCAGGCTAAAGGAATGATCTCTAGTAAGGAGTCTCAAACACATGGTGCCCACCATCTTACACTGAGGAGTGTACTGAGCAGTTTCCAGTGTAGCTTGGAGCAAAACTAGAAACTCTTTGGCTTTCCACCAAGCATATACTACAGTCTTCTTCTCTCTTCAGGTAAAGTACAAGTTCTGGTACACATTTGCTGAATAACAGCCCAAACAAATAATCCTAGAATATGACCAGCAGTCAGAGCACAAGTCACATGTGCATATCAGTATTTACAAAATGTTGACAACTACACAGACTTTTCAAATGGAAAAAAAATCTGTAAGAGGTATTGTTGAACATCAAAGGAAGTTTGTAGAAAAGGCAAAACTCAGTAGAATAAAGTATTATTCAGTGTGTTAACTATAAGACAGTTTATTCTGCCATTCTAGGTACAAAAACCTCTGCAACCACCCTAGAAGAATTTTGATTACACAGCAGCAACTAGAATTGAACCTACAAAATGTGCAAAATTGCAAATTTATTTGATCAGTCACACTTTATAACTAGTAAAAGCAGTTTTCCAAAGCTTACATTACATCGTGACATCTGATGGGAAGGACTATTTTATATAACTGCTTCTTGAAAACTATGTTTTGTATGTGTTAGTCATTAAAGACACTGTTCCATAAAGCATCTCATATCTTCACAGACTGATATTTTTCTCAAGTTGAATTTTCTTTATATTAGGAAGAATACATTTTCATTACAAGTACACTGGCTTTGTGGAGGTGTGAAAAATATCTGAAGGTATTGCCTTTGTACAGTTAAAAAAAATCTTATCTTCATGTAGATATGTATGTCTTTCATGAACCTATGTCAGTAATTGCCAAATTCCATGGATGGGTTACTAAAGTCCCTGAAGGCAGAAGTATGTGCCCATTCCTGATGCTGTCCTGCCCGGCACCAGCAAAACTATCAATAAGTAAGGAATCAGTGAGGTGTGGTACCTGACACCAGGGACCTAAGATGAATAATTAGTATATCTGGCTTAGCTATTCTGTATTTATTTCTCAAACTCAAAGCTTCATTTTTAAATGTGAAATTTGTTCTGCATGCTCATCTCCAGGACAGGTTAAAACTGCAAGAATATTGTCTCTTTAGCCCATCTGAAGACTAAAAGAAGAAGTGGAGTTTTCACTTAAAATGAGGGGAGAACTCTAATTAAAAAGATAAAACAATCATTAAATTTTCTTGTTTTAATGGAAGGTTGGTCTAAAGTAAGTGCTATTGTGTTCCAGGAAATTGTTTCAATTAGTCTTGAATCTTTTGTTAATGCTGTCATCATTGATGGTTAGCCACGGTATGCTTAGAATTTCTATGGAGAATATGTTTACTGTCATTCATCACTGAGATTTACAGAGGTCCCATAACAGCAATTAATTGTGGTTGTTTACTCAATGCTGTCACCAGAAGAGGATACAGCCTTTAGAGTGGAACTATTCAGGGGCCTGAAAATATTTTGTCTGTCAGTCACATTTAAACATGAGACAACAAGCATCCCTTTTAGGGTCCTCTACACATTTCAAGAAAATCAGACTTTTTGGCCAATAAAGAGTCTATGGTTTAAATGCTTCTTTTGTCTGTAAAGCCAAATGAAACACTTCATTAACTCGTTCTCAGTCAAAATTCAAAATTATGAAAGGATGACTGACTTTCTTTGTAAGCAATTATGTGCAGTTCCATGTAACCCTCACTTGGTGACAAAGAGGACACTCCAGTGTAAAAGCCATTCCTGTTGTTAATCCCCTGGTTAAACAGAAGTTGCATGATGCATAAATCAGGGCATAAAGTGCAAAAACATTCAGTGAAAGATTTAAACAAGAAAGGGATGGAAATAAAAAAGGGAAGCATTTCTTTTGCTCCACAGCTCAAAGCTGTTCCTCACATCAGGGTTTCAGATAGACATAGAAAAACATAAAGCTTTGTATCATAGACATCCTGTGGTGATATATATAAAGGAGAATTCAAGTTTTTTTCATTTGTAAAGTGAAAATAAACAAGTGGTTTCATAAAGGAAGAAGATGTTACCATGTCTCCCATAATAGATACTGAAAACCTCTAGTAAGTACAAGATATGAGGCCATCTCTGAGGGGAAACACAAAGCTGTGTCAGGGGTGGTTTTGCTAAGATATAAGGAAAGCCTTTCCCACAGAGTGTGGTTGGGCACTGGAACAGGCTTCCTAGGGAAGTGGTCACAGTGCTAAGCCTGAGAGAGTTTAAAAACCATTTGGACAATGCTCTCAGGCATTGGTGTGTGATGGGTGTGTTCTGTGCAGGGCCAGGAACTGGAATCTATGATGCTAGTCAGACCTTGCAACTCAGGGTAGTCTATGATATTGTCTTCTGCTCACTTCTTTCTTTAATTCCCTACTACCAGGGTGCACTTGAGAGATTTATAAATACCTGCTCAGCAAACTCATTGGAGTAATGAAGCAAACACCATGAAATAGGACTAATCAGTAAAGGGAGGTACATGCAGAATGTCATGGTATGTGTTTTTTCCAGCACTGCTAAAGACTGCTCCATGCAGCAGAGCACCTGCATGGGCATTCCATGCCAATATTCGATGAAATAGCATATCTACTCTAGCAGACTTAACTAATCAAATAAAGGTTATCACTCCTAAAACAAGCAAGAAGTGAGACATATCTTATAAAAACATTATTTTATAGAAGCAGGTCTGTTAATGCTTTAAAACTACCAGCGGGATAGCTGGTATGAACTTCAGTTTTCAGTGTGCAAGTATTTTTAGCAATCCATAACTGTCATAGTTGATGAAACTTTCTACTACCATACCTAAAAGCTTTGTAAAGCTTCCATCGTTCCTGACAATTAGTAATAATATGTGGTTGTTCTCATGGGTGCTTATGTGTGATTGCAATATTAAGAACACACCCTTTAAGTACTTAATTTTTAACAGGAAGTGGTATAGTAATTTTCAAAATTTCAGAGTTGGTTGACTTTAATAACATTTATCAACTACAGGTAATTTCTTCCATTGCTATAGAATTTTTAATCAATACAAGATAATTTTAGCTATTTTCACTCTCTTAAAAGTTAAGTTCTTAAATGAAGTCTGTAAAATGGAAGAAAACTCATGATGCAAGAAGCTGTTATGTATATATATGTATGTGTGTGTGTAAATAAAATTACAACACCAAGTTAGGAAATATAATTTTTATAAGTTCTTCAGTCAAACCTAAGTTGAGCACAGTCAAATTTTTAAAAGTGCCTTATTATAACCAAAAGAGAAACTGTAACTTTATTTTACCTAGGTATATCTTAGGAAGGTTACAGGAGATTACTGTTTAACCCCTACAGTATTCTTTCTTCACATATTCTTCAGTGACACTTAAACTAATCTATAAAAAGATTATATTTCTATACTTATTTTTAAAGATTTATAAAAATTAATAAAGATTATATTTAAAGATTTGTAGATTAAAGCAATTTATAGAAAGTAATAAACAGTTCCTTCATAAACTGGGAAAATGTAACAAAAAATCTTTGAAAAGTTTTCTGGTTTAAGTGTTGTTATCAAACATCAGGTCACACAGGTATTTGCCAGTTCACTTTTAATGCTCCACAGGGAAAGTGTCACAGGAGAAAACAGATTTTAAAAAGCCTTATACTCCTCAGTAGAAGTTATGAATGGATTAGATGACAAGTTTATGATTGTGGGAACTGGCCAGGGTGTCCTGTGTGACAAGAGAACAAGAGCCACCCCCATAGCCAGACCCAGCTTCACTGCTGTTCAAAGCTGAGCCCATGAACAACTCCGGTCTCCTTGTGATATTGTATTTAAGAAAGGGCAAAAAGTGCTGCATGCCAGCTGTGAGGTGGAGAGTGAAAAAAGTGTGAGCAAAAAACCCCTGCAGACACTGATGTCAGTGTAGGAGTGGGAGGAGGTTCTCCAGGCACCAGAATGGAGATCAACCTGCAGCCCATGCAGGCTTTTTCGAGGTGCTTATCCAACTGCAACCCATGGACAGGAACGCAGAGCAGATATCCACACTGGTGCTTGGTGGAAGAGGATGTAAGAACACCATGAGTGAATTTGATCCTGAGAAGAAGGATGAGGGCAAAATTTTACTGAGGGATGAGGGTTTACTTTTGTCTTTGTTTCTCACTCTCGTATTCTATTTTCAATTGGCAGTTAACCTTCCCCAGTCAAGTTTATTTTGCCCATGATAGCAATTAGCAGGTGATTTTCTTGTCTTTATCCTGACCCCTGAGCTTTTTGACCTTATTTTCTGATCCTGTCTTGCTGAGGAGAGTGACCAAGGGAGCAGCTGGTAGGGGGTCTGACAGTCAGCCAAGGTTAACCCACCACAATTTTTGTAGATCTAGGATAAGAACTATTTAGCCACAAAGGACTCTGGAGAGCCTTCCAGAGTCATCTAAAATTAGAATTTAATTGTTTTATTGGAGGGATAATACAATAACATTTCCTGCAGCAATGACACAGGACATCAAAAGGTCCTGTGCTATGCATAAGACCTTTAAATTAGGCCAATTGCACCTCTATAGATAAATGCCTTTAGAAAATTATTCAATGACAACAGTTATCAGCATTGTGGAAAACAGCAAGTGAACTTCAATGACTAGCTCCTGATAACATTCAGACCCAAATGAAAGTAAACATCATTTTAACCTATCTACAATGTCACTACTAGTGATTTTGAATTCCCAATCTGAGCGTGATTTCTGGAAGAAAGGTAGTCAGCATTATCGGAAAGTACCTTTCACCTAACAACATCTTTGATAAAAAAATCACTTTCAGAATTATAACTCCCCTTCTTACTTAGAGAACAATTTTCAGCACAAAGATGAAGTTACTTTAGTTTAAGCCAACAAGAATCAACAGATTAGAAAAAAGGTTCTGAAAGTACTAACTCCTGAGTTAAAGAGTTTTTTGTTCAAGAGCACAGAATTTCCTACCTTACTGAGCTGTAATTTAACTTTGCTTGCTTACACTGTTGCAGGTGCAAATTGACAACATGAAAAGTTATCAGTCTTCAAAAAGTCACTTGAATATGGTCTGTGTTTCAAATGAACACTGGAGTAAGAATAAGCAAATTAAAAGAAATCATATGAAGCAAAGTTTTATCACGTCTACAGAAAACTCTACAAGGTTTCTAAAAATATCTATATAAAATCAGAATGTAAATAAAACTTGCCAATATTCACAAATATCTCAAGTTGTATCAGCCTAAGGGGAGAACTCTGATTTCTACAACAGTCTGTTTTCACAGTACTATGACATCCAGTGTCTTCCAGATAAAAAAGCAATAAAAATATCAATCCTGATTTTAAGCCCTTAAGTACAGGATTACAGTGATAAAGTCAAGCAGTTGTCTCTGTAGAGCATTTTAGACTGTCTGCAATAGAAAAAGCTGAGAGTGAGACAGAAGTATAGAAGAAAATCTGTTAGTGTATGACATCAACTAGCAAAAAGCTCTCAAACTGTTAAACTGGTGACTCTCCTTCCTAAGATTCTTACCACATTCCTTCAGGCTGCAAGAAGTTGAATAGACTTTTTGTAACAAGGAACACATGATGAGTTCTCCTATTTTTAGGAGGATTTCACATACATTAAATGGTGAAACCATAATCATAAAAATTCAAAAAGCATAAATATAAAAACAAGTTGAACAAGATACAATATAATAGTACAAAAACTCTGGGGAAGAAAACATTGCTGTAACTTCCTAGTGACTGGAAAAGAACTGATTCCAGGTGCTGTAATTAATACATTGTGAAAGAAATAAGTGGATTACAGCAGAGAATACTAAATTCCCAAGGTTGATTTATTCACAATTATTTGAATGCTTGAGCAGATGTCTTGATAGCAACATCAGCAGCAAATTTTACAATTCACAGGTGTAACATACCTTTCAGAACTCCAGCAAAGACAGCTGTGTTTCAACAATTTCAGCCTGCCAGTCTTTCTCATACTCCTGCTTTTCCCAAGGTGCTGTGTCCCCAAAACTGCTGCAAACTTGTTTCACTCCCTCACTACAAAAAGACAAAAGACTTTTTGCCTAGGCAGACTTATAAGGTTATTTGATGTATTGCTGTTTTGCAACTACATATATAGCATAATCAGCAATTCCCTAATGTACAGGAGCAAGGTTACTGTTTGCAGTCTTCATACTTTTCTCATTTAAAAGCCATGCAAAACTCCAGTGAAAAGTTTGGTGTTTGCCACAACTTAAAAGTTCAATACTAAGTGAATTAATAATAAGTTCATTTGTATCTAAAATGGACTTATAAGTCCATTTTAGATATTCATAAATGCCCATTCCAAAGGTGGCACAGCTTCATGATCGACAGTGGATTTCTCTTCATATCATATCTGAGATTATTAGCCTGATTTTACAAGGTAAGACAAGGAAAACTAGAGTCATGAGACCACAGTACATAACTGACTTAAATGGCTATTCCTTAAACACAAGAAGAACTAATAATTTTTAAGAGGATTAGCAGGCACTTCAAAACTCCTTTGCTAAAAACAGAACAGCCTAAAGTACTTTATCATAATGTGTGGGTACAAAAATAAGGTAAGATTTTTCGGTGCTGTTGCTGCAATATTCTGGCATTTAGTAAGAAGAGATGGTCTCATTAAGTCTCAGAATGAAAATCTATCCTCCTATGAATGCTCTAGAAATTAAAATATAGTAAAAATTAAGTTTATCTGGCATCTATAAATTCTCCTAAGAGACATCAGATATAATCTGATCTGTTTTATTCTTTTAATAAAAGATTATGATTTTAGGCTGATATTTGAACATTTTAAAGGAAATCTAATGAAGGAAAAAGTATTCCTTGTGCTTCTAATTTTGTTGGAAAACTCTGAAAGCTCTAAGAAACACTTATGTTCAATCAAATCTATTAAAAGCCACCAAGACAAAAGTACCAAGGAGCATCAGTGCATTAATTCTAACCTCACTTAGATACAGCAAATTATAGAGATTTATTGTTCCACCAATTTTCATGACTTACGCTCACAGTGTCTGCCTAGTCTATATAAGAAAGCTAAAGCCTTTTTGCTGTTGTAAATGTGGTCTAGTATTCCAAGGAGTGAAAGCACAGGGCTAGCAGAGAACAAAAGTAACTGCTGCACTGAAGGCTGTGGCTTTAAGAATGGCATTTTAGTTCTAATGAATCTCTTCCTGACATGCCAGCATATCAAAAGTACTATTGTGATCTCAGTTCTCTGCTCCTCAGTCAGCAGGGGCTAAAACTGACAGCTCACTTAACTTCATAGGGAGAGAGACTACCTCTTACCTCATGAAGCTTAAAAGTGACCCTTCTGGTGGGTAAGAGACAGACTCCAATGGGAGAGACATCAGTTCTTACTCAGCTGAAAGAAGGATGGTTTTGATGACAAGACTGAAAGGAAGAATAATTAAAATACAGCAGAGGGGAGGAGCATTTTTACACTGAATGATACCTATGATCCCCTAGTGGATGCCTTCTTTGCTAAAATTCAAATTTTATTCATATCTTCACCATTATGAGTTTTGTTCATTAAATGATTCAGTGATATTATAACTATGACATTTTACTATGACATATGCTATGTAACTGCTATCAGGTTATAATTACTTCACAAATACATTTGAAAAACCTAAGAGGGCTCTTAGGAAACTGCATACACTCTCCTTAATGGCATTTGTACAAATCCCATAGTTCAAAAATCTTCTGTCTTATAGAAGTGTTTCTGTGCGTAAGAAAATATTGCCTAACTCCCCAGTGGCTAAGAACAGCTAAACATGCAGTAGCATTTCTGATGTATCAATTAGTCATATAAAATAGAGGCAAGTCAAAAGGAAAAAACTACAGTTCCATAGAGGAAATGTTGATCGAGAGCCCAAGAATGGCATTTCTGATAACTTCTGGAATGCCAGTACATGGTCCTCTTTTCCAGCTAAGTCATACTTCAGTATGATGTGAAAGAACTTAAGTTACAGTGCTAAAAGCAAAACATCTGGGAATATTTTAGAGCTTGAAGAACTTGATAAGACTGAAAAGCAAAATGTTTTCATATATCCTTAGTAAATTTCTGTGTGTATGTGATATTCTGCTTAAATATAACAGAATAACTCAGGGTGGTTTGTTTGTTTTACTGTGTGTTTTCTTATAGAGGGGGTGTATTTTGAGTGTTTATGTTTGGTTTGGGGTGTTTTTTCCCCACAGCATGTCCTTATAGTCTTGAATTTCCGTTCCTTGTTTCAATAGTAGATCAGAAGTGATAAGATTTTGCAAATAAACATTTTAATCTCTTCTAATCTATTTATCTAATGAGTTCTTGTGGCATTTCCAGCTAACCTTATGGAATAAAGACTTTGGCTACTCAGAAGACTTTTTCATGCTATAATGCTTTTTATGCTATTTTCTTTATGCTATAATCAGAATTAAAGGGTGTTATTTTCTTATTTCATTAGTAAATTCTTTAATGCGATCAAGCCAAACCTAGCTAAGCAGAATTTGACACTCTAATCAAAGCAAGCAAAGAAATAATAGTAGCTAAAATAATGTGGAAGTAATAAAATTATTGTAATACAAGGGTTATTTAATTAACTGAGAGCTCTGGGGTTTGTTTTTTTTTTTGAAAAGTGATCAACGTAAACCTGGATCCAAAGAGCTGAATGTTTGGAAGAATTATTTTTATTTATTTTAAACCAAGTTTCTTTAACTGTTTAACACATTTCTTTAACATATTTTACACTTCTTTAAGACATTTCTTAACTATTCAGAAATTGCACTTATGTTTACCTTTGTGCACTGGGCAAGGCCCTGAGGTTGGAGCCTCCATTTGCAGGAACAGAAGCAGTGCCCTCTGGGATTGTCCATTTCATAATCTCAAAAACAGTGAAGATAATAAATATGTTCACAGTATGGGACTGGTTGGTCTCCTCACATGTCCTGTGGGATTCAACAAATAGCATTCTTTTTGTCAGAGCTGTCAGCAATAGTGTGGATTATTTTGAAAGTTTTGTGATACCAATCTTTCACTGTCCTCCAGGGCTGCCTGGAGGACAGAAGTATGGTTTCATGAGAAAACAGCAGAGTTCATTTCACATTAGAAATAATATGATAACTTTGAACTTCTAAGGAAAAGACATCAAAAAAGAAAAACATATAGTCTGAGCACCCCTTTGGTGTCCTGAGATTTCAAACCCAGTATGTACTGGCCAAAAGGAAAAAAATCAGAACCATATTCTTGTTTCTAAATAAATGTTTTAATGGTCTGACTTCATCATACCCCCATAATTTCCAAGAACTCGTATCCTAATCCATTTCCATTTAAAATGTAAGCGTAAAAAAATATGGTATAATGATTTTAAAAAAATGCACACAAATGTTCATAAACCTTCCAGTGTTGTCACCTCCCCCTCTGTTGCAATTTGGTCTTTCATGGGACTTGGTGTGTTTTGATTATTTTGTCCCCTCTGCTATTGAAATGCTGCTGTGAGGTGCAGAAATATGAGGTCAGAATAACTTCTATTGTATTGAATTCTTAGAAGCATTTAAAAGCATTTGAACATGAAGTACCATAAAAACAAACAAAACACTCATTTTTAACAATGACCCACCTGTGCCGTAATACCAGCTTTATATAACAGCTTAAATGACTGAAAATCCTTTCAGCACTCTTAATTGGGACAGGATCTATCTGGAGATTGTGCTAGGTATTTTCACTGAAACCAGGTTTCTGAACTTACATCATGGAGTTTAAAAAGGCAAAGCTGTGAGGCTGACTAGACACCACCATGGAAAATAATTCAGATCATTCTAGGTCCTACTGGATAGATTTTAACTGTGCTTATTTGATATTGCAAAGGTGAAAAAAAAAACCAAACAAACTACCCCATATACACTTATAGATTGGAATCTCTGTCAAAGAACCCTATTATTTGATTTATTCATTTCACTTTTTGCCAGTGAATGATTTTATCATTTTACTTTGCCCTACTATTGTAATCTATCCATGAGGTGATTTATTTAAAGAGTACAGAAACTTCAAGTTCCTCCCTTGTTTTATTCTGAAAATATTTTAAACATATTTTATGTTATGTAATTGTAAACAAACAGTCTTATTCAAGCCTTGACTATCAGATATATATGCCTGAAAAATATTTCAAGTACAAGAATGCAATATGGGATGCTTGGAAAAATTATCATGACATTGCCTCAAGTTCTTTAATGAAAGATTAAGCTGCACCTTTACATAAGGAATATTATCATGCAAAGGTCTCCTTTTTTCTTCCATAGGAGCTAGAGCACTTTTCTGCAAAGAATATACCCTATATATATAATGGTCCTGGAATTTACTTTCAATCTGAATTTTTTCTTCTCCTTGTAATTTGAAGGGCAGCTTTAGGACTGTTTTTAGCCTGCTGTGATTAAAAGGCATACCTTTATGTGAAATTTTAAAGGATTCTCAGAATATATTCTCTTGGAATTATGCATTTCATCAGAGAAATTGAAACACTTTCTTTAGAAACAAGAAATACTGCTACCTCCACTCATGAAAGGAAGAATATCAATATTCTGCAAGGAGAGACCACTCCCAGTATAAAAACATAAAGCGTTTTCACACAAATAGGATATATCTGTCCTATCTAGAGACTTTCAAAGGAAGAAGTATAGTGAAAGGAATTCAGTTCATTTATTCCTTGACTATGCCTATAAACAGATCATTCCAGATGGAAAAGTGTAGAAAAGAAAAAAAAATAATAAAAGAGGGACACTTTCTTACTTTAAGAATGGCCCAAATTCACAAATATGATGATAATTCCACAAACAAATTCAAAACCTGTGGAAACTGGTGGAAAATGTATAATATTGACACAGTTCTTAGGAAACTGGTTTATCTTTAGATGGTAAGGAGTCTGATTAGCCTCCAGAACACCACAGAGAACATTTGCATTCATTCAATGTTACATTTCAGATCCTTCAACCCAGTCCATCAGATGTGGGAAACAAATTTTATAATTAATTCAAAAAAGGTTACCACCCAACTTAAAATCTGTGTTCCCTCATAACTCCAGCCACAAAGCCATTTCACCACCTTCTCCACAGACTTCCAATATTCAGCCCAAAGGTGCTTCCACAGACTGCTAGCTTTTCCACAACTGTTGATCTTTACCCTAATCACCACTAATTTTCTACTTTTGAAACTTAGGAGAATGCACATCTCCTTTCAACTGTTATACCAAACTAAGAAAGGCAAAAACAGTTATTTTGCTCCCTAACCAGAATATAAGCATTCAATTTTATTATTACGCTGACAGTCTTCCTTCAATGTTCAACTTGGAGTTCAGCTCTCAAGTTGTACACAAAAGAGATCTCATCAGTTTTATAAAACAGTCTTATTCCCACTTTGTTCCTCGTGGAAATCTCTTTCCTAACTAGTCATACAGCAAAATTTGTAATTGGTTTCCCAGTTAGCCTCTTTTCTTCACATCAGTGTGTTAATGCAAAAATAACAATTGCTTGGATTTGACCGAGATTTCTTGTGTTCTTGACTGCATTTTATAACATCTTTATGCTTTTTCTCATTTTTTATTATATTTTTCAAGGTTTATGGGCTTTATTTTGATTTTTGAAATTTATATAATACTGTTTTGTCCATTTTTTCTTTATTTCAAACACAGAAAATAATAAAAAATTTCCCCCCCTCCATTCTCTAAAGAATATATTCATAGGCATTGTGCTTATTCTTTCTGCTATAAATTTTTAATATTTTTATTTAATTGCAGGTATTGTCAGAACACTGCAGAGTTCCAGAGTTTCCTGCAAGGATCCCCACTGTCATCCTATGTGCTTCTTCAGAGGTGTAGAGGTCTAGCATCATCATTGCAGATTTCACTCTTCTGGATCTTGTTTCTGCCTCTAATTTGCCCACAGCTCTGGCTAGACCTTCAGCAGACTTCCAGTTAGGATCTGCTCACTCAAGGCAAAGTATCAAAAACAAAAACAAAAACAAAAACAAAAACAAAAACAAACAAAAAATACCCAAAAACAAACAAACAAACAAACAAACAAACAAAAAAACCCCACATTATGTCCAGGTGCATGACTGATAACTGCAACTTGAAAAGTAACATTTTACATAAGATCATTTCACTCCTACATGGCGGTTTTGAGTGGACTACTGTTATAGCAGTCAGATATAACATTGCATATCAAACAAACAAACAAGTTAAAATTAGTTCTCTAACAGAAAGTATCTCACCATGGCTGAATTAGACCAAGACATACAATTTATCATCAAACTGACATAAACATTTAGAGAGCAAGAGAAAAAAAACTTTTTCAGTGTTTTTGGTTTCTCAGATATTTCCTTGGCAATTACAAGCCAGGTAATTATGTTCTTTCATCTAGAATGGAGCATTCATCTGATTCTAGTCCTACACAAAAGTAACTTCTAGTCCCATCACACTATCCATTTTTTGACAAGTTTGGACTAACAACACACAAAATAATTTCATTATTGCTGTTTTCCTCTCTCTTTTGTTTTTTAAGGTCCTGTTGCTTGAAGAGAGATTGCCACAGATTCTTCCGAAACACCAAGCTCTCAATAGTGTGACTGCTGTACTTGTAAAGAGTTTGCCACACCCTTTGAAAGCATTTGGAAACAGAAAGGCTTCTAAGAACAACCTGCTCATATTTCATCACTGCCAGTTTCCAGTTTAAGTTATGCAAAGCAAGATAAACAATCTGGGAACATCCAGGAGGTGCACAAAGTTTAAGGTATAAGGTTAATGCAAAAACTGCCTAATTCTATTTCACAATATCTCATCTTAAACATATTTTCAGAAATGCGGGAGCACCGCATGTCATTAAAGTCAGCAGCCCATATAGGCATCCATCCATCAATACAGACCCCACTGCACATTTTAAACACACTTGAAGTTTCTAGTTCTAGCTAAATGATTAGTTTTTTTCTCTAAAGAAAAGACATGAAATTCATCATGCAATTACCTTTACATCCTGCTGTGACAGAAAGGGTTTTTGTAACTCATCTGTAGCCATATACTTTGTTTTCTGTATGACAGCTGATCAGAAAAAGAGCAGTCAGATTGAGTCTGGGGCAGGAAATCTTTCAAGGTTTGTGATATAGCCTGTTCTTGGAGATTTAATCAAATCTGTGGAACAAGATTTTGTCCTAGAGAGAAAGGAGTCCTCCTTTCTGAAAGGACCTGAACAACTTCAGCTGGGCAGGCACTCTCCCAGGAAACAAACACATCAGAGGTGTGGGAAAGGAGACTTGGAGAGAAGACCTGGGAATAGGAATCAGTGGGGAAAGGAAGAGCAAAGTGGAGTTTTGAGATGAAAATAATTTTTTTTCTATATGTTGATTTAAATGAATGTTAGTTTAGCTTTAATAAACTTTAAGTTTCAAGGAGATCAGTCTCAAAGCTCTATCTAGTTTGCAGTCCCAGCCTATCCTTACATCTTTATTTTCTTCAAAATTCTTTAATTTACCAAGAGAAAAAAACTAAACAGATTAATTTGCAAATCCACATGCTTTGTGTAAAAGAAAAAATTTAATTCCACTTGTCAGTAAAAAGTGAACTATTTAGACACTGTATCTGTTAGAAAATGTCTTTAATTAAGAAAAATGTGAATGGATAAAATAAAACCCTATCTTTTCGGACTCAAACATTCAATAAAAATCAATTGGTTTCAGCAGAACAAATATTTCTTGGTTCTAGCTAGTAGTTGAAAACTCATCAAAGATAAAAGAAATAGGCAAGGATTTCCACATAACTGCAGAAGATCTTAGTCCAAATGCTTGCTTTTTCTTAGTTCTGAGTAAAGCTAGGAGCTGTTACCTCAGGCAGTCCCAGCTGCAATTGCTCATTTTCTGCCTTGCCTCTGCTCCATTCCATGTTCAGCTGCCAGAAGGAAAGGACTCCCTCCTTTGGTGGGCAGTTGGCACACCTGAGTGAAGGATAACAACCCCTGCTCTCAAACTGCACATGCAAAACATGACGCTGAATTAGGGAGAATTCTAAAGTGCTTTCATAAAATATTTCTTGTCTTCTAAAAAAAAAATCAAATCTTGAAAACTGTCTAATGTTACCAACAAATTTTTCCTAAGCAGCAAAGCATCTGCATTAGCCTTAAAAGAAAATACCCTTAACAACTGGTACTGCTAATCATAACGATAGGTAGGGGAATCATTATGTAAATGATCATTTATGAAGTATCTCACTGGCATCCCAACAGGACAATAAAGAATTGTATAAATAAAAGGAGTCAGTAAGGCAGAGTAAGAATTTTCTTGGGTTTTTTTGTTGTTGTTGTTATCACTGACAAAGGTTCTTTTGATATTTTGGTCATACTGAATGAGGCTGCAATATGTTTGAAATAATTTCTGAGAAACAGAAAGATTTTGAGGGAAAGTAGGTCTATAACTCCCCTCCCTACTGCTCTGTTCGAAGACAGTAAGCTAAGAATAGCAAATACTTTGCTAAAAAAAAGCCCAACTTCTTAGTGAAAATTCAAATTTGAGAATGCATACCAAAGTATGACTTTGGTAACATAAGGATATGATATTCTTATTTTTAATGCCACAAAGTTCATATCTGGTATCATAGTTTAGGCTTTCCACACTAATGGGAGAAGGCTGAAGTCAGTTTATGCGTTCTAGTAGTTGTAAGAACTCTTACAGACTCATAGAAAAGATCAATCTACTATCATGTACTGCTTTAATAGCAGACAGTATTCATTGTTAAGAAACAGGGGAAAGTAGAGAAATCTTTTCCATTTTCTGACTGGAATGTAGGGGTTTTCCCAGCTAGAGACATGATCTATAGCATTATTTTTAATACCTATTGATAAAACAGGTCTGAAGTTTTGATCCAGAAGCATGTATGAGCAGATGAATCAGATCAGAAATTAAAATTGTGCATTTATCACAAAAGCTCTTCTGATTCTGAAATTGTCTGGAATCAGTTTCATAAAATTAGGATTAACCATATTTTCAAAATACAAAGTATTTGTCACAGTTTGTGACATTTTTTGATTTTTCTTTAAAGACAGTCCTCTGGCAAATTGCTGGCAAAACAGAAGTGTTTGAGACAACTGGAGAAAGAAAATATAGGATCATACAGAATAAAACATATGATTGTGAACAAGAAAGAGGTTATTACAACTGTCACCCTAAAATACACACACATATCTATATACACCCTAAAATACATATATATATATATATATATATACTTTTATCTGAAGGAATAATCTGAGAGACAGGTTTGTGGGATGTCATTACAGCTAGCACCTGTAGCATATTTCATATCTGAATGTCCTGATTTAAACCTTCTCTTTGATACTCCACAAATCTTAAAGGGTTTCTGAGAACTCAGGCATCTTCTGTTGAACAGATTTCCCACTTGTCACTTGTCCAAATAAAGTTTGAATATTACTGTATTAGTAAGAAGAAAAATCACCTCAAATTCAATTCACCAACAATAGATTGAACACAAGAGAACCAGCGTAGTTCATAATATCCTCATGGTGAAGGAGACTTGAAAGTTCATCTATCAGGCAACTTTTCTGTTGTGTAACTGCTTTTCTGCAAAAGAACCTGAGTAGTTTGAGGGGAGGGTTGGGTTTTTTTGTTGTTGGGTGGTTTTTTTGTTTGTTTGTTTGTTTGGTGGGTTTTTTTGGTGGGGTTTTTTTTGGGTTTTTTGTTTGTTTGTTTGTTTTGTGGGTTTTTTTTGTTTTTTAATTCCAAAGAGTGTGAGTTTTAAGTGGTTTTAACTGTAATACCTGGAACCAAAAAGTTGTGAGGCAGATGACTTCATCTGGATTGAATTCTGGGGCACTGGCTACATCATTTTTAGCTACAGATTAGTGTCAGGGATTGCAGAAATTTCTACCTCTATGCAAGAGTGAGGTAAATTTAGAGGACAAAAGTCTTTTGTTGTAGGAGCAATACTTTTTTCAGGAAAAGGGTTGTCTTTCTCATACAAATTTGTAGTTGCTAATTTTTTGCGTATGGTAGTAAATTACAAAGAAGTGAAAATCCAGAATCTCCATTTCATCTTCAATAGCACACAAAGATCCTGAGCAGGCCACCCCTCTTTGCACCCCATCCCTACCTGCTTCTCATCCTTCATTTCAGAGGCAGGACCAAAAGATAGGTAGGTATACAGGTAAATAACTATCGCATTGAAAATTCTTGAGAACTACTACACTGTTTCTAGTTGCAGTACAGTGCTGAGAATTTTAGATAGTTCTCCAGCAAAGTGGAGATAAGGAAGAAGATGACACATCATTCATCATGGCAGTAATTGCAAATGCCAAGGAAAGTTCTTGCAAAGCTTCCAGAAGGAAGAGTTTACAGTGTATTACAAACTGCTTGCTAGTGGCTCCTTGAAATATGGGGTTAAATTCATGCTACTCAGGAGCCTTAGGAACCCAACAGCAGATATTTTCAAGCATCTAGGAGATATTAAGAAGACACTAAAAAGGTTTTGATAAAATGTCTTTTTATTCTCAAGAGCTACACATAGTGGCTTTTGACTTGTGTATAACAAAGGAATAGAACTATGTTTCATATCTGAAATTTTTTGTTTGTTCTTGAAAATAATTATCCCCTAAACTTTTGTCCTTATGAAAACTGCATAGACTTCCATTTTTTAAAGATTGTTTGAATTTTATGTATTTATTTATTTTCCAATGCTGGGACAATAGATGAACTGGAGTCAAAATAAAATAACCCATTTGTGTACATCTGTGGAATTTATAACAAATGTTGCATTTGGATGAAATTTTTCAAAAATAAGATTTTTTAACATCATTGTCCTTTAAAACCAAAAATGGTATGGTTGGGGAAGACGTAATTGAGGTAGAGCAGTACTTGATTCTTAGTACTGCCCTTACATCTCTAAATGATAGAACATGCAAATGATGCTATTACGAGAAATTAGGTCAAATGAGATAGAATTGGCACTACAGATCTCATAGAAAACCTAATTTTTATTCCAGGGGTTTCATAAACAAAAACTAATAAGTGTTTTACAGTCCAAAATGTTCTTCCACTGTTTTCTCCTTTAGTATTGATGTGCTATATAATCAATTTTAACTATTCAATAGGAGGAGGTTACTTGCAGACAGGTCTTGCAGACTAATTGTGTTTTCAGGAATAGTGAAAGGATGAAATGTAAAGAAATTAGAAGAAAGATGAAATAGGTCTTTTCAGTTCCAAGGAGAGTTGGTAATGACTGTTATAGTCAAAGAACTGTTACGGCAAAAAAACCAAAAAACCATAAAGATATATACAGAGCCAAGAATTTATTTTTAACCAAATAATAATCTTAACAGTCTAAATAAAATAGAACAAACTGATTGGTATTGCTACAGTAGCCTTAAGTTATAGTCCAAATTAATACTGAAAAGTCTTACTATTCATGTCACTAAGATTGTTATTCAACACTTAACTAATAACTATTCTTTTTCTTTGGTGTTTTGTTCACTTTTCACATCTATTGCATCACAGGGTCAATTTTAATTATCTGCATCAAACATGGGAGTGGTGGCAGATCATCAGCATCCTGAGTTGTTTCCAAACAGAGCTTCAGTTTAGGTGTGTGTACAGGATCCCTTCTGCCTCACTGCTGGCATTCAGCTGGGACAATCTCTTCATGCTTTCTTATCGTGGTCTGCTTCTTTCACTGATTCCCAGCTGAAGTTTGAGGACTACACCATGGCCTTCCTCAACTTTATTTGCCATGAGGGGCTACTGTTCTTCAGGCAGAGAGTGAATAACCTGGTCTGTCAGACCTTTACAGTCAAGTGTATTCACAGGGGATAACTAAGGCTAGGAATGAGACCAACAGAGAATTATAAAAAGGATATAAAAGTAGCTCAGGCCAAGGCAAGTCCAGACAAGTCCTGAGAGCAGCACAATCAGGTCAAGACAAAATCTATAGCTGCTAGTCATGGAAAAGGTACTATACTGCTGGCAGGGAAAATACAGCAAATAATGGTCAGGAAAAACTCACAGAAAGAGCAGATCGCTTTAGTAGATTATGCAGTGACAGAATTTGAATATTCAGTCATTTGAAAAGAGGAAAATCATTGATCAAGGCCAAGGATGCAGCAAAAACTGGAGGGATCTGAATAAGAGATTAGAAATTTAAGGTCAGAAAGTTAGGTATAAAATGCATTACGGCAGTTAAAGCACTCTGTAGGTGGGGGGAAAAAAAGTAATATTGGCAAAAAAACCCACAAACCCAAATAAAAGCCTACACAAGCTCACACATTTAAAAATTACCATGAGCTGAATGTCAAATTTTTTGTGCTTTAAAAGCACTGATGATTTTTCTCTGAACATATGGATCTCTGTACAAGAAACTGAGGTGTGGGGCTTGTTTTGGAAGTTATCCCCTCCAAGATCCCACCCCGAGGAATGAATCCTGCGGGAGGTTTCACGCCCATCCGTGGGGGAGGGACGCGGGCTGATGTCACACTAGATGGCGGTGTTGGTCCCCGGGCCTCCGAGCCCTGCTGTGAGAACAGCTGCTCCAGGGATGCCTCTGATTCCTGCCAAGTGACACCTTACCACTGTGGGGACGGCTACAATGAGGTAATGCACATCTGGGGGGGGGGAGAAAGAGAAACAAACAAAGAAACAAAAACAACAAACAAAAAACCAAAAATACAAAAAATAAACAAACAAATAAATAAATAAAAAGCAAAACAAAACAAAACAAAACCCACCTGGATTTTGTGATAAGTCAGGAACTCCTGCTAGACTGCATATGAATTTGGGAATTTGGAAGCTCAGATATTGTTGAACGCGTTTCATGTTTGTCGCCTCCAATGAAAAAGCAAATTGAAACAGAAAATCGAGTACTGATCACAGGCATAACTGTCTGCGAGTTCTTGGTGAAGAGCAGAAAGTGTTTTAGTTCTACATGTAGACCTGGAGGAATTATTCTAATGTTTAGCACATGGAGCAGCACATTTCTTATCATAGAATGCTTTAGGTTGAAACGGACTTTAAAGATCATCTGTTCTAAACCCCCTGCCTTGGCCGGGGACAAGTTGTGCTTGACCAGGTTGGTCAGAGCTCCATCCAACCTGTCCTTGATATGTTGCTATGAATTCTCATTCTTAGAACATGCTTTTCTATGGATATAACACATTCCAGGAAAAATGGATGGGGAAAACTGGCAAAAAGGGAAGGGGAATAATATTATTTCAAGAAACACAACTTGCCGTTCTTAAACAATTTCAATTGTACACGCATCAGTCATTCAAGCAAACTCTGTTGTGAAGTTTGTAGAGTAATGTAAAAAGTAAAATGTCAGTTGCAGGAAAATCCCCTTTGCATATATTTCATTGAATTCCTTTCAGTGATGACAGTTTTTAAAGTTTAACAAATCTTAAAGCACTGAAGAGTGTCACGGGAATGTAAAGATGGAAAGAAGTCAATCCAGCATCCATTTCCTTCAGTAAAACTCTCCAGAGAGCAAAGATGCTAAAACATTTACATTGACTGCATTGCTGTTACTGACCTGGCTGCAGCAAATTACCTCTTACAAATTACAAAATAAAAATGGGATTTTATGCCTTGAGACCTAAAGACTCTCAAACAAAGTGCATGTTAGTAAAGTCTAAAAGCATAATCCTAGAAACACCAATTAAAATATAGCTTAGCTGTGGAAACAGGTAACCTATATTTGACTTTCCCCATCCTGAGAAGGTCAAGTTCTGCCTCTTTGCAAGGCTACCTCAGCTTTCATAGCAGTGAAGAGATTTTAACATTTCACTCATGACAACATGATCTGGGTCATGAAAGCAGTAAACCCTCACAGAACTTCCCTGAAAAACTGAATCCAGCAGAACTCTTGATTAAAAGTTTGTACAAAAAGCCATGGATAGAGAAATGGCTGGAGCAACAGAAATAGTTAATTTTATTAGTGTACAGTTTCTATGTGGTGCCTAGAAACCTAACTGCAGTGATTCAGGACTTTGCACAGAACAAGAAAGGCAGAGGATTTCTATTTGAATGTAAGCTAGCCCCATTCCTTGATGGGGAGAGAGCTACAGAAAAGGTGTCCTAGAATAAAGTATTTTTTTGCTATTTACAAGTGATATATGGACATGCTAATGCCAGTGGACAAGGCATTTATGAAATAAATATGTCAAAATCTTCATTTATTTCTAATCTCTATGTTCAATATGGAAAAGTCCAAAATTGCTAGAATAATCATTTAGGTTGGAAAAGACCTTTAAAATCATTGAGGCCAACTGTAAGTAGGCTAATGAAGGTCTAAATGTTTGTGAGGTCTTTCCTTCACAGAAAAAATTGCCCTTGCTGTTTTTTTTTAGGGTATGTCAAGAGGGAACACTAAAGAGGAGAAACTAGAAAGATCCTGCTGGTTACATGCTGCCTGTGACTGTGACAAAAGTTGCTGACAAATTCAAGCACAGTCTGGCAATGTGTGCTAAGCCAGCAGATCCCACTGAGTACTTGTGGGGTTCCAGGACAAAGGTGTTTGCCTCAGAATGCCGCAAAATGTGTATGCTCTGCATAAAAATGAGATGTGGCACACAGCCATGTACTGCTCCAATTCAGAATTCAGGTATTAGCAAGAGAGAATATCATGGAGAAAAAATAAAATCTTTCAGAGTTTTTTAAACAAAGGAATGCTAGCAATGAGAACAGTGGCACTGTTGTGGCTGAGGCTTCCAGTAAGCTGATTAAAGTTTGTTTGTCCCAGTCATACTGAATTTTTAACTGACAATATAAATGTAACAAACTGAAGAAGTGCTTGCAGCGCCTTGTTTGCATGTTTTTCCAGAGTTAAGAGAAAAGCCACAATAGTTACTTTGTGCAGCAGAGGAGCAATTCTTAGAAATTCTGGCATTAGTTTATAATCTGCAAGAGCATGGAAACCAAATGGCAGTGAAACAGCACAAAGCTTGCTCAGCTTTTTTTCATACTGTCACTTATATTGATTAAAAGGGGAAAACAAACCAAACGAGTTTCCTGGTATGTCATTTTTTATTCCTGGTACTTTTTCATTTGGTGTTTTAAACTTCATGGATCAGAATTGGTCAGGGCTTGCTTGACCTGCCTGGAGATGAGGCACAGAACCAATGTCTTATAAACAGAAGAAAGTATTGCTTAGTTTATGCTTATAGTAGTAACATGTGGACTATGTTGGTTAGAATTTGTATACATTTTTTATTTGACTATTTAATTTATGATAGGGTTGCTGAGGCACAAAGTATTATGATGCTTAATACACTTATCTTTTCTCACAAAACTTCCATTCACATGCTGTGACTTCCACTGGGTTCCTGATTGTTTGAAGTTTAAACCTAGTAAACATGAAATGCTTGGGTACAAAACTTAAATCCATAGAAACTGTGCTTACCTGCCTCCAAAACTTGAGCCTCTAAATTGTTTTGTTCATGTCATCTTCCTCCAACATTATTTCCAGAAGATAAAATGTCTGTTGCTGGGGTATATCAGGATCTGACCATATTCACAAAATCCTGAGCAATTTGAGGATTTATTTCAAGTCCATGTGAGCAGAGACTCTTCAGACAAACAGCAGGGTCTAATCCTGTAGATTGTACAGGATTACAATCAATTACACCTATAGGGTGTTCTTACCCTGTCCTTTCTATCATTCTAACATAATCTGAAAGCAATAAATAATCATTTAGGTTGGTATTCAATATAAATCTAAAAGCATGGAGATTGCCACCTAATTTATTTATATTGTATTGAGTAAAACAAGAAAGCACATTCAGCTCAATGTATTCTATCAAGTTTTTTCCTGAGACACCAATGCTCCCCATGCTGTGTCAGAAGATCCAGGGCTTTCATCTGAGGGTGTAAATGCCACTCCCAGCTCCAAATTTCAGGCCAGAGTTCTGTTTTAGTCAAGTCCTCCATAATTTTTGTTTCTCTATAGAAATGCTTAAACTATATTAAGCACATATAAACACCAAAATGACAGTTAAGTCTGATGATAAATTTTACCCTTCAGCAGTCTAAGACTTAGAATTGCATGTTTCAATTCATTTGGAGAAACCCCAGACATCCTCATGTCACATATATATTTGATTAAACCATTGTGTTTCTGCTCTGTAATGACTCTGAAGTGTGTGGCTCTGTGGCAGTCTTCTCAAATTACAACAGACTTGCTTCTCTCTCCACAAATCTTGGCCATTCAGCACTTTCAGAGGCAGTAAATTGAAACTGAGTCTAATATATCCTGCTGGAAGAAAAGAACAACTTCACTGAAATCAATTAAATCACTCTAAGTAGCAGATGAAATCCAAGCAGAATAGTGTATAATATTTGGTAATAGGAAAAAGCCCACACCGTCTTTGTGACTATTAAAGCAGACTAAGTACTGTAATAGCAAAATACATTTTTATTTTCTTGGATTTTTCTGTGGTTTTATATTTTCTTCTCAAGTCTCTTCAGGATCTGAATTTGCCAGTGGAGTTTACCAAGGGTGTTTTCCTGCCCTAGTTATCAAACACCTGAAGGGCAGGAAAAGTCTGTCTTGATTTAAACACACTTGAAATACAGGCTAAATAAAGGTAAATTGTTCTCCATCTCTTTTCTGTGATCCAAAATATGCAGACTTCTTTACAGATTTAAACTGTATGTCCCCACTCTCCTGTCAGCATGGCCTTATGAACAGCAGTAAGGAAAGAAAAGTTTAAGGCTTTTGCTCTTCCCAAATTCTGATTCTGTTTATCTTCTGATACAACAATATCTTTCAAACAGCCAGAAGGAAAACAAATCTTATCTTCCCTATCAAATATTTTTCTTTAAGGTTTTTATATATAATGTCAAAGCAATTCCTCTGAGAATTTCCGACAAAAATTTCCTGACAAAGGGATGACCTTTCTCAAACTGAAAACTATCAACATCTCACTCAAGAGAAAGGGAGTTCATAGAACTTTGAATTAAATTACTTCTTTAAACTTTCAGGAACAAGGCAGAGTGCATTATTTCTGCCCAGAGAAAAAGTATTAGTTACTATTTAAAACTGAATAAAACAATTATTCTGAGTTGGAGTGGAAATACAATGCTCAATTCCCCAAAAGTTTGTCACTCTAGTGGAAGTATATTTGGAGAAGCAATGGAGAAATTTAATTCTCCTGTTTTTATGTTACTAAATTATCATCTCTTTGTAAGGTGTGTAAATCATGATGAATCTCGGTGAATAAAATCTGAAAGTCAGTAATTGAATCTCTAAATAAAATAGAGTCTAGTAGATATTAGAAACAAGTTTTCTAGTAAAAAAATGATTTTAAAAAACCAATAGCAGTATTATAGTACTAACAAAAGCCGTAAAGAAAAATCACATTTGCTGAACTGGGAATATTAAGTCCTTGGCACATTTAAAATGGCTAGGAAACCAGAAGAACACTCTGTGGAACACCAGACACACAGACATTGTCACGTATGTGTGATTGTCAAATAAACCCTTCATTTTTTACGATAAAGCTCATCAGATATTCAGGTTTCCTTGAAGAAGGGCTTCATTTATGTACAAATATTTCTGGTTTTTTCTCCATCATGACAAGTATTTAACTAGCAGTTCATCCCCTCCTAAGAGGCCTCTACCCTTAGAACATTATAGCTTTACTGGGTCTCATGCACACTTATTTACATCAGTAGACAAAATGAAGGCAAGCATGAAAAATGGGAACACACAATCATTTCTGCTATCAGCACAAAGGAAGATGGCACAAGTAGCAAGATTTCTGTTAGTGAAGATTACTGTTACAGAACAACAGGTTATGGATCCCAAAACCAGTATTAAAAGTGATAATGAAAAATAAAGATTAAAAACTCAAACAACATTTTCAGCCCAAAAGAGTAGTGTCGTGGCATTGACTGGAATTCTGCTAGACTCTATGTTTTAGAAAGCTGTTTGTAAAGTTTGGTTTGAAATCTGGAACAAAGGCTTGTCTTCATTACATTCTGAGCCCAAAACCACTGAAGATTCCTGTACTAAACTGAAGATAATGTCCTACCTGCTTGGTCCCAGCCACAAAGTGCACTGACCAACGTCCACTACTCTATCTCCCTGTACCTGTCAACACAAGTGGCACGTGGAATAGCAGGAGGTAAACATAAGATGAAAGTGCTATAGAACTTCTTGCCTTTGTGTCCTAGAATGATGCTTTTTTGTGTTTTGAATGATGTGATGATAAGACTCATGGCTTTCCTTTAGTACACACAAAGTGCTGCTGCCAGGGGGTACAAAAGACTAGCTCTACAATGATACCCATTCTCCTACAAAGTAACAAAGAAATTCAGAAAAATTAGACAAACACCTCTCTTCAGTGAAGTGAATGAAAGATGTTCCATTTGGGTACTAAAAACAGTCAGAAGGAGGCAAATATCAGAAGACTGTGGTCATCCAAGGTTAACAGAGTTTAGCAAAACAGGTAAAGTAAAAGCAATATTTTGTGGAAATGCAATATGATTTAAGATGAAAATGATTAATCATTTTAACCAAAATTGATCTGAACATCAAATACAACTCCAAAGGTCATGCTGATCTTGTGGTAAAGAGACTTACTCCCATAGCTAAATGTTGCATTTAAGCTTTCAAGGTAAAAGAGGACAACAGTACCAGTAGGACCAGGGAAATGATCGTCCCTACATACTTGGCGCTGTTGAGGAATCACCTTAAATAGTGTTTCCAGTTCTTGGCCCCTCACTTCAGGAAAGACTTGGGGTGCCAGAACATGTCAGGCACTGGAGCTAATGGAGGGTCTAGAGACTAAGTCCAACAAGGAGCAGTTGAGGGAGCTGGGGTTGTAAAATCTGGGAAAAAGGTAGCTCAGGGTAACCTATTCACTCTCTACAACAGCCTGAAAGGAGAGGGTCAGCCTCTTTTCCCAGACAACCAGTGACAGGACAAGAAGAAACAGCCTCAAACTGCACCAGGGAGGTTCAGGCTGGATATTAGGAAGGATTTCTTCATTGAAAGTAGTTAAACATTGGAATGGGCTGGTCATGGAAGTGGTGGAGTCCCCACTCCTGGAAGTGTGTTCAAGAAACAACTGAACATGGCACTCAGGGATATGGTCTTGTTGATGTGGTGGTGTTCAGTCAAAATTTGGACTCAAAGGTCTTTACCAACCTTACTAATTCTATGAGTCTATGGTTCTAAGACAGCATGAATGCCACCCCAGATGTTCATTTAACTGGAAATTCAAATGGTGGGGGAAAGTATATGGAAGTCCAGCCTGAGCAGCATTAAATTTATGCTGTTCTGATCTCAAAGTAGAGGGGGGAGGAGAAGTTTATTTGAAAGGAGTATCCAAGTACAGTTTACAAGTGTATCTCTTTACTTAATCTTCACAGTCAACATAGACAAAATGGATATTTATTTACAATTTTAATTAGGACACTTAAAAACTAATTTTGCCCTAACTTGGAGACTTAGCTCCTTTTCCCTTCTCATTTGTGGAATAATTCTTCCTTGTCCTGTTGCTTCTGCTTCTTCAGTATTGGCTGCAGCATTAGCAATGATTTAGCACAGATCTGCTGAGATGGGGGTCAGAGGGGGAAAGGAAATCTTCCTGTGGAAGACTCCAGGAAGTTACTGGGGTATGGTGAATTGCTGTTTGCTTTTTTCTTGAATCTTATACAAGGAGAGTACTGAAAAATATTACCAGGCAAATACTTTTTTTTCCTATAGGCTTAATGACAATTAAAAGGAAAGTATGTACTTAAAGCTTCCATTACTAGAGAAAAATATAAGAAGAAGCATTGCAAAATGAGAGATCTGTTTTCCATCATTTTGTAAAGGACACATACCTTGAAAAGATTAAAAATAAGAACATTAACATAATGACTAATAACAGGAAGGTATTTTTTCATCTATTAGATTAAAATAAGAACAAGTTTAATATTCATAAGCTAGAAGAAGCAATTTTTCATGCATTAGGTCTAAATAGAAAAAAGCAATTTCAGTATCTTTCGGTCTTTTATCAGTAACTGAATTTGTCATACTTTGTGAAAGATAGCTCACAGAAGACAGTTTTAAATCATTTCTGAAGTAGTGGCACAACAATAGGGCATTTAACCCATTAAGGGGACAGGCAGGATAGATGCAAGTCAAATATGTATTTTTAATTCCTGCTTATGAATTTTTATCCATAGTGTCACTAGCTTTTTGATACATACTTTCTTTCTTTCTTTCTCTGAAAATTTCTTATTATTTAAACCAACAAACTCTGCCACCCCCCAAAAAACAACCAACCACCCCCACAAAAAAAACCAACCAAAAAACAAAACAAAACAAACCCAAAAAAACCCCCCAAAAACCCACCCAACTGATAACAAAAAACACAACCAACAACCCTTCAAATCCAAACAAAAACAATCCAACTTAAAACCCCTTGAAAAATCTGGAAATTGAATTACCTGTGCTAAGGAATGTAAACATATCTCAGATGATTTCTTAACTCTCAGCTTACAGACCTGTCAGAATTTCTTTCTTCCTCAATACAACAAGGAAAAGGTTCACCCCACTGTCTTTGTTGCCATTATTGTGTTCTGCATAATGCAATACTCACTGACTATAAAATGAAATGCACCTAACTTCAGGATAAGTAGGATTTCACCCATTCCTTCCAAATTTAATTATTACTGTGATAACATGAAGCTCTGTACGTGCTGATTTTTTTTTTTAATTCCAGTGTTACATGAAATGTACTGATAACATGTGGAGGTAGGAGTTAGACACCCTCTGACTAGGATTTTTCAGAGGTTCCACATTAGGAGTATTTAAAGTTTAATGCCACATTTACTTTACATAATTGTTGTTTCATGGCATTTTGATTTTGTAGGGTATTACAGCAGCCCACTGAAATCATACCAGAAGCAAGATGTAGCTATTGCAATATGCAGTTTAATCACCATTAAACATGGTTCTCCTTACCAGTCCCTGTATTCTCATCATCATGATGCTGGATGTATCAAGTCACCAGAAAGGAGTACAAGGAATAAACCAAGTCAAGCCCATTACTCTCTTCAAAGCTCACTTTAGCAGCTGGCCAGTTTTCAAACTTAACCTTGGGTTGAGCCACACGTACACTTTTTTCCCCCCCATGCTGCTCTGGCTAGCTCAGAACAGGAGTCTCTACTAATTATCTCAGCAAAAGCCGTTTACACAACCTGATGACTCACTGGTACAATTGTGTATCTAAGCCAAAGTTTACTTTTCAGTCTCCCTAAAAATGCAGCTTTCTTCACAATAATTGGTCATTCTTGACATTCTTTCCCGAGCTCATTATTTTTGCCCTTCTCCTCCAAGTCTTCCTTCATTGTGGGGAGATTGGTCACAGTGAAACAGGGTCAGTGTGGTGCAAGTGCAAAGGTTCTCAACTGCTGGGATTCATCTCATATGTCTTTCATTAGTGTATGTATGTACAGAATGGCTTTTTCTTCTCTCTCACCTCATATGCTCTATTTTGTTGCTTTCTGATTTTTAGATACAAAGTTGTGACTGTGTTTTTCCTCATTTAACAACAGTATTCACAAAAAATTGATTTCGTACATATGGGTCCTTACAGCAAAATAATGCTTAAATGTCTTTTTAAAAATTCTTATGTGTTCTACATTTCAGTTGCTAACCTCAAAACAAAGTTTTCAGAAGGTTTCTTCAGAAACAGATGAAGGACAAAATGCAAAGGACAAACTGATGACAGGTGAATGGGACTTTACGTGTTAAAGTTTTTCTTTTGAAGACACAAGCATAGTTATGACACGAGCTCTCCAAACTCAAATAGATTAGTAAATTAACAGATCATTTTATTCCACTACTGAACCATACTATAAATGCCTAGAAAAGATTTACTATAAAATCTGATAATAAGGATACACTTAAGTGGTTATGCTCACATTTGGACACATACTCGGATCTTATCTACAATGGTTTTCTCAAGTCCTCCTTCCCTCTGCCATAGCTATTTTTCAAATACACCAAGAAAAACACTTACCTCTGTATATTTCATCCTGTGCAAGTTCTACCATCAGTTTAGGATTTCCTGGAATCCAAGAAACGTGTTCCAGATTTCAAATGAGAGTATCCCTGGTTTAAAGTGAGATGTTCCTAGCTAAGGATTTCAAGTGACAAAACACACCGATTTTTGGGTTTTGCTCTAGGCCATACTTTAGTCCAACAGTAACACTTGCAGATTTTACATCAAGCATAATCAGAAACTTTAACAACTAAAACAAATCAAGTCTCCATCCCCAGGTTGTTATGACAGACTCACAAAACAGTTGAGGTTTGAAGAGCCCTTGGCAGGTCTGTAGTCTGACACTCTGCTAGTCACAGCCAGTTCCACTTAAGGTCGTATGGGCATAATCCAGATAGGTGTCAAAAAAACTCCCAGGATGGAGACTGCATACTCTCTCTAAGCAACCTGCTCCCATGCTCGACTGTCATCACAGCTTTTCCTTATATCCAGCCTGAAACTCTTGATTTATGCTTCTGTCTTGTCCTCCTGCTATGCTGTGATGAATCTAACCCTGTCTCTTTTATAATCTCTCATGGGTACTGGCAGGCTACTATTAGGTGTTCCTGGAGATGTGGGCTCTCTGGGTTGAAAAAGCCCCCTTACATCAGCTTTCCTCATAGGGCTGCTAGCAAAAAATGGAAACAGGTTCCAGCTCCTCCACTCACTCAGATTAAAGCCTTCAGTCAGGCCATTTGTATTTGCAAAAACTGAACTTCAACTCTAAGAGCTATGAAAGCAACCATGGTGATCCAATATTTGTTTAACTTCACTGAAAAAACAATGGTGAGAAGCTGTGACCATTGTTTACACACACAGTCTGGACAATATTGTCAAAAAAGAAGAATAATAATTGAAGGCAAAGAGTAATAATCACATCACTCAACCGGCTGCTCACGTCTCTCTTCATGCAGACCAGAATGTAGTTGGATTTCTGGGTTGCAAGCACACACTACTGAGTTATACTGAGCTTTTAATTCCCTAAGACTCCCAAGTTCTTCTCCCCGAGGCTTGCCTCAACCCATTCTCCAGCCCGGGCTTGTCCTTTAGATGTGTTAGTAGATGAGCCTGTGCTATAAGATGAGCTTTCCTTTGCAGCAGCCAAAGGAAATCTTTCCAGTTACCTAAGCTTTTCTAAAAAAAATTCTTTCCACACTGCATATAATTTTGCACATATATAAATACATCTATTTTCATACATCTATTTAAAATAATATGTGTCACCCTGGTTTTGAAGATTTTCTAATCCTTCTGTAATGTTCTTCATATTGGAGTCAGAAATTTTACCTTATCACACTTTCTACTATAAACACTGGCCATGTTTTGCTAACGGTCTTTCCTTGTTTACATATTTCTAGGTGGGAGGAGAAAGGTGATTGACAGTTTGCTTGACCAATGTGGATTGAGAGGTGGAATTCCATCCTCCAATCCACAGGCCCCATGGGAAATGTATAAAACTGACTTTTGTAAATAAACTCGCCCCTTTTTCCTGCTCTGCTCACCAGCGTGTCCTCGTGTGGTTCTTTCCGTGTCCACTGTGACACATAGGTGCTCTCAGATAGTCAGTTTTACTTGTCAGCTCAGTGTGGCTGATTCAATGATTCACCAGAGTCAGGATTGTTTAAAATTTATGGGGTTTATTCTCCTTTTGTCAAGCATTTTCTACATACAGAACATTCACGTGGTATAAATTACAGAACAAAAACTGCATGAGACAGACTACTGCAATTGAGTAACAGACAGTTTACATGATTATTGTTTGTTCACAATGGAGAGCAGTTCTTAAAAAGGAAAAGAGATTCAGTAGCTAGAAATGTAAGCAAATTTTTATCTCAGTTAAAGCTACTTACCCAGAGGTTCAACCAAGCTAAAGAGAGATCTACTGTACCACACAGGGCAGAATGCTCAATGCACACAAGATTACAATGCTAGAAAATTACAGATTTCAAAGCACTTTTACACAATCTAAGTTGCAGTAAAATGTTGTTTAAAAAAAGATATTTTTTTCTGATTGCCTTCAGTAAATGGAGGTCAGTTTAAGAATTTATAAGCATTCTTTAGCAAAAATAATAAAAAGAAAAATCCCCTTAAACTTTTAAGTCATTGCTCTGAGTCTGGATAGATATTCACTGCTGGCTTTCTATTGACTTGTTATTCTGCTTGTGGGAATCTTATTTTTCCCATTTACATGTTTAACAGTGTTATATTAGAATACTAAGTAAACAAACTATAAAAAATACAAAGATTTTGTTGTTGTTTGTTTTTTTGTTTTTGTTTTTTGTTTTTTTGCACTAATCCATTTGGATGCAAGGACTAGAAAACCTGTTGAGCTAACCAAATGGTTTAACAAATAGGAATCAATGGTACAATGAATAAGCAAAAATGTTATCTACTAGTCTTCAGTTCTTTGCATTCTCACTTTCTTAAAATGTGTTTTCTTTATGTTTAATTAACAGTTTCCTCAATGATATAAGTGAAGCTTTGCGATACCAGGTTTTTAGAATGTGGTATATTCTGAAAGGATGTGCAATATTTCTCTTCAGTAGACTTGGAACTCCTTGCTGATGCTGTGATAGCTGAAAAACCTAATATCTATTTTTTTTCTAACAAAAGGTTAAGCTTCTGCAAGGAGCTTTCTTAAGTGAGACACCATAGAAATAAACTCCAAAATGCAGTGATCAGAAAGCACTGTAAATATATTTTTTTTTTCTCCTGTCATTATATGTTACATAACTTGACACTTGGAAGTCGATAGCAAAACTTACTTTCCAATGACAAGCAATCCTGTAGCCATAGTGGGAATAAATTTTATAATTTCTATGTCTGTCTTTCTTGTGAAACTTTTGCTTCAAGGCACAAAAAGATTTAACAGTGGACTGGACAGGACATAAAATTTCAGCTTAAGTAGTCAAAGGTTGTACAACAGCTCTTGTTTTGTGTCTGAAGCAAAACAACACAAAATTTGAATCATATTTAAGTCTTTCATTTACAAATGCAAAGTATCATATTGAATTTCCTGAAGCTTTTTTGTTTTGTTTTCTTTTCTTTTCTTTTTTCTACAGTAATTTATTCTACTTATCGTCAATTTCAACATTTAGTTATTTCAAACAACACAGTCTCAGTTGATAATTCATAAGGAGTACCATTATTAAATAGCCATCATTTTAGTCACTTTTAAGTGGAAGTTGATTCAAATTGTGTACATGTCAAAGAAATAACAGGTATAGAGAGGCCTAACAATTTAAAATTAAAATTGTTTAGATTTGAAGAATGGTGTAATTTAAGTGCAATGTACCATAAAACCATTAACTCAGTAAATATCTAACACAGATTCTTATGCTTCTCCAACCCAAATTACTGTGTTGCCTCTCTCAACTTCGGTGATTTCACAATTTAACTTATTGAGCCGTCCATCCAGGATAAACAGAGATTCCTTGGAAGGGGTCATGAGATACTGACCAAAAAGGCCACTGTCTTTTATAAGACGGTTCTTACTATTCCAAGGCCATTCGCCTGCCTTGATGGGCTCCTTCAGACTCTTCACCATTTTCACCTTGCCAGAGGAGAGCTCCATGAGGAGGACATCAGTTTGCGAGCTGGAGCTGCAGTAGACGTTGTATTGATGAGCTTCAGTGAAGGACGGCTGAAAAGCTACATCAGATATGTGCAAATTAGTGTGAATGTCAAACGCATCCTGTATTTCCCCTCTCTCTGTTATGGACTGGATCCTCATGAGGCCTTTTGCATCGTCAATGCTGAGCAGGTAGTGTCCATCTGGAGAGACGTGCGGAGTGCCCGTCACATCGCCGTTGTATCCGATCACGGAATCAGTAACGCTGTCCACTATGAGCTGCGGCAGGACGGCCCCGGTGGTGTCAGGCTTACAGCAGACAAAAAGGTATCCTCCAAGATGGGTATAAGCCAGGGACTCAGGAACGCAATTATAATCCTTTAAACTGATGGTCTTGATGTATGACATCGTTTCCAGGTCAATTTTCTGGAGCATGGGATCATCCTTATGAAGAATATATCCAAACCTGAAAGGAAAAGCAGAAGACCAAAGTCAGAGCTACTCTGTGCATTATATATGAATGGAGAAAGGCACCACCAGCAAAGGAGATGAGTTAATATGTGCAGCGGGGTATTGCTATATATCTCAGCTTCAGATGTTTCAAATATTAAGCAGTTTATAATATTTTATTTTTAGTATTCTCATAATTCATAATGTATTAAAAAAAGCCTAAACCCCATTTATCTGATTAATGGGGAAGTTCGTTTTTCCTACTGACACAAAGGAAAAGGTAAACCATTACTTTCAGAATATCTATTCACTTCTAACTTTTACAAAAGCCAGGAAGGAGAAAAAGATAAAAATATCAGTAAATACCACATCCTACATATTTGAATTCGGTTCATACGGCTCTTCAACTTACTTGGGAACACCAGCTTAACTAGTGCTCATTGCTATTCAGATCATTACCTGAATCTTCCTTATTTTAATTCAGTAGAAATGAGTATCATAAAAGGATTTAGGGTTATGCCTCCTAATTATCCAAACATCGTATTTCTTACTATTCAAATGACCTTTTATGCTCTTCCATACATCAAGGAACATGGTGAATAATATGGTTAAATTTTAAAATCCTAGAGATGATTGATTCTAACCTTTTAATATACAGTATATCACTATTCTTTAATGGTAATGTATAGGTTCTGATTGCAAAATCAATTGACTGTGTATGTATATGCAAAAAAGGAACTTCTAAATATTATGGAGTCATGGGAAAGTATATTAGCTTTACTTATCTAAGTAGCTTTCACAGCAGTTTTCCTAAACAGCTGTTTTCTTTTGGCACATTTCTTAGCATTTTCCTCTGAATCTTTGATCCTAAGAATTAGGCTGCATGGTGATATATATAATCTAAAAATACCTTTAACATCCTTTTGATATAAAGCCATATGACAGCCAGAAGGTTCCAACAACTGAATTGACAATAACACAAAATTTTCGCACTATACTTGTAACTCCAGTGTACTTACTAATCAGTGAACCGCCAAAGTAACAGGCAAAAAATGATTCAGGATATTGTTTAGTCAGTTCCTCAGTATAAGATAAGGTGAATTACATTTGCACTTTCTACTGCACTGATGTAAGAACACTTTTAATTTTAGCCCCACCTTCCAGAATCCTTGCACACTGCTTCAGTTTTATAAAAGCACAGAATTAAAGAATTATTTCAATGCTTAGGGACCTTAGGATTTCATTTGGTTCAAATCCTGCCCAAAGAAGAAATCAGAATGAGATAATTTTTGTCTTTGATTATTCACGCACTTACAAAACATGAACTCAGTCATCTTGGTTAAAAAAGTGTATGAGAGCTTTTTTGGAAGTTATGTCTGCATAACTTAAGGTAATGTTACTTTTCTATTCATGAGGTCTGCTATTCTGTCAGAAAAAGATCAAGATCATCAGGCAGAATTTGATTTTTAGTTTTTTCGCTTTTTGGCTATATAACATCTCTTTCATAATCTTTTTGGGCAGCCATAAAATACCTTGTTCATTATTAATTAGTGAGGATTTTCCAGCTGTAAGAAACAGACCTATGCTGTATTATGTACAGAACCATGCTGTAATAGAAAAGGTTAAATAGATGACAACACTGGCATTTCACATGTCTGCATGTTTAATAACCAATGTTAGACACATGAGCAGTGGTTACAAAAGGACAACAGAACTGGCTTATTGACTGCGTTTTTACATAACAATGTAAAGCAACAATCAGTGAATTATCTAGGAGTGTTCACAAGAAGATAAAGAGAAAATACCTAATTTTAAGGTCAACATGATGACAGGCAATGAATAACTTCTTTTTAAGCTATTATAATATTATTTACTCTATTTTAGTAAAAGTACACAGTACAGAGAGTTTTTGCTTTAACTGCTTTTTGACATACATTTCAGTTGCAAACACACAGTAAATTTTTTGCATTTGAGACTGGCAAGCTCAAGCTGACCAATGGTTTGAAAACCTGTTTTTCTCTTTCAGCATACCAATATATAGTCATGGGAGAAATCAGGAATTTTTTTTAAAAATGAAAGAAAAGGCTCTCACTGAGTTGTTTTTAGCTCACATAGGTAATAAACGACAGACTTACACCAAGTGAAATTTTCCAACATACATAAACATAATCCTTACTGTGATTTTGAAAATACAGCAGTCATCATCTAAGTGATTAAATATATAAATGTTTTTTAAAATTCAGCCTGTTGTTTTCAGAAACCATACTAAACATAGTAAAAAATTCTCTTCTGTAAAAAAAATCAGCCATTAACAGTTTAGTATATTTGATATATTTTATTCTATATATATGTCCATCATATTTCATGGTACATTTATTTAATTCAGGAAAAAGACTTAAAATTTGACCATATGTTTTAAGTTGCATTTTAGTTTCTGTCCTGCATGAGAGAAAACACAAGTAATCTTTATAAAAAAGGTAATGTTTTAAAAACCCAAAGGAATTCTTAACCACTTTCCACCACAAAAAAAATTTAAAAATCAAAACACATAGATTTTAAACTGGTCAAAATCTAAACATTTTAAAAAATCTAAATAGATGTATTTTAAACTGGTCAAAATATAAACCTTTTTTTTTTTTTCCTTTTATCCTATATCAAGCAAGAAGAGGAATGCTTAGCAATTTTCTTTATAAAGATTATTCCAGGTCTTAAAAATTACCTTTTTCTAAACTAAAATGCAAATGCAAAACAAGATTGGCATCAATTATCTAAATCAGTAAATCTTACTTGCTGATTTAAATTGTGATTAAAATGAAGGATTCAAATCAATTTGACTCAAAGAAATCTGCCTTGTTTATGATTATTTGATTAAGTAGTGTTAATGATCAATTTATGCAATATTTTTGCATTCATATGTTATTCACTTTAAGAGGAATATATAAATTACTACTCTTTGCTTCTCACATATTACTCCCAGAATATAAATTTTTGAGCCACAGGTACACTTAACCTATGTTTCCTTTGGTTACTTGAGCTCTTTCATTACCAAATCTGAATGTATTGTCTAAGGTTAAAGGAAAGGTCTTGTCTACCTTCCTGAGGGGTAACATCAACTGAACATGTGGAAAGGTTCCTGTTTGACATCTGGTTTTCCCCGCAGAGGACACTGCCATTGGTTTGCACTCCAGCTTCTCATTACCTGGTGCTACCCTCTCTCAGACAAATTCCCTCTACTCTACCAGTTAAAAGGTTTGCATAAGCATTCCCCAATGCAGGTCATTAAGACAGATTTAGTTACTGTGGAATAATTAAGAACCTTTAAATGTTTTTTGTTGACTAACTTGGTTAGTGTGAATGAAACATCTTAGGAGCCATGGAAGAACGTTGACATAAACGTTCGCACTAGCACAGACAGATTTCATAAAAATTGTGTTTGTCCACAGCAAGAGAATCCAGATCTCCAGAGTTAGTCAGCAAACACATTTTAAAACAAATCAGCTGATAACATAAGGATACTAGTTTCTTTTATAGCTTTATCTATCTCTTTGTAATATTTACCTCATGGTTCAAAAAGCCACAAGTAAAAAGCTTACAGTATCTTGGACAGACTGTTCCTGCGATGTAAACACTGGCTCCAGCCTTGGTAATTGAGTTTAACTGAAAACTATAGAAACTGGCTTCAACATTTTACCCACTTTATCTGATGTTGTATTTTTATTGCACTTGGAAGATCTACTGTGCCTTCCTCTGGAGCTATTAAGGAACTTGATTTTATATGCTACAGCAGCCTAACATATATATTCTGATAATCAGTTACATCTGAATGCCTGTTTACAATGTATCTTACTTTTAAAGCATGCAAAGAGCAGTTTAAGACATTTTTTCAGTGATTATTTATTTTCAGCTAACAATTATTTACAGCTATCCATGCTATTCATTGCATTCTATTTACTTCTGAATTGGAAGCGAAGAGATATACTCTCTTTCCTTCCTTAAAGTATTGACTTCTCTAGCCCTGATAAAATACAATTCTATTTTCTTGTAAGATTAACATGCAAAAGACTTTTTGCTTTATAATGTTTTCTAGTTCAAACTTTAAAAAGTCACTGATTCAGACACTGATGTAAAGTTAGCCCACAATGTATGTTCCTGGAGCTGAACACACTGAGAGATCAGTTATGTGAGTAGAATAATACATGGAACATACATAGCAGCTTTAGTTACTGATTTCAAAGCACTGCACAGACATTACAGAGTGTAAAGGAAGCTGAATGACTGGCCTAAGGCTGTAGAATAATCCACTGGCATAGTCTAGGTGAAAATACAAGTTGTCTAAGGCCCAGCATGGTTTCTGACCTATCATGCTACAGCTTACCATTGCAACTGAGGTACTAGAGACAGATGTGATCAAGTACATACAACAAAAATATATAATTTTGAATAAGAGTATACAAGATCATTCTGTCAAAATCATGTTTTTGATTACTAAAAATAGACAGAACTTTAGGCTTGGCTGGAAGAGAAGTTTGTAAAATTTCATGAAGCATCTACCTTTTCCAAAACCAGGAGTATAGTTGCCAAAAGTAATTTATTAGAACTAATAGGATTTTATCAATATTACTGTTTTAAACAATTCTTTCTTGGCTGTCATACTGCCTGCAACATTTCAGTGCTCCAATTAAAATTCAGTAAAGCTGGACAGGGATGTAAATACTCTAACAGCCCAACAATGCAGATAAAAAAAGAAGAGCAGGGGGAATAATTTAATCAGTCTTCTTGGGTGTAAAAGGATTTGGCAAGCTGTGTGTTTGATATGTTTGTCTGCCTGTCTCAGTGAGAGCTGTGTGGCTGGAGTTTTGAGAAGCTGAACAAATCAAGAGAGGTCTGTTCCTGTGCCTGTGAGGTTTGTGAGGTTGATTCTTAGTCTCTGAGAATTTCTAGGCAGACGCATAAGGATGGAAAAAGTAATGAAGCTGTGAAGGGAAGGTACAGAAGGGAAAAGGGGAAATGAAGAAAACTGACAAGAAAAGCTAAGAATTCCACGTCTGGTATAGTTAAAAAAAAAAAATACAAACCCTACAGAGAAAAAAACAATGAATGAGAAAATATCCTTTTGTTACCTAAGACAAGAAAGTGCTTTCCAAGCCATGGGCATCTGAGGAGGTGATAAACAGGGTTTTTTTTATAGGGACATATATCTGTCAGGTTAGATAATTTGTTCCTAATAATTTTGAAAGAGTTGACTAGCTCTTAGCATTTTAATAAATCTCAGAATAACAGGAAAATTTGGAAAGTCTGAAAAAAAATTGTTTAAATATTCATAAGGCAAAGACAGGTATACCAGCTAAGCTGAACAGCTTGATGCATATCCAAGGGAAATAATAAAATAGATGATATGAGAATGAACTAGAGAGAATTGTGAATATAATGCAGTCAACATGGATTTATGAAAAAATGAACTTTGGCAGACAAACCTAATTTAATTTTTTTATTAGAAAACTTTCTGAAGGTAACAGAAGATCAGTAGGCCATAGCTCTCTTGGAATAAAAACTTGTATCTGAAGGAAAAATAATTTGTCTGTAATAAAACATAGTTGTCAAAGCAGAATCATCATTTTACAGGAAACGTCTTGGTAAAAAACCTGATGCTTCACAAAATTTTCACAGATGATGTGGATGTAAATCCACTATGAATGTTCATGACACTGCAGATAATGACAGCAAAATCGTTTTATAGTCAGTTGCTCATTCAAGCAAAATGTGTCCAAAGGTATCCAAATGTAAAGCTGAGCAACCTCCCTTGTGAATGAGGAATGTAGCACATGAACAGAGAACAGTATCCTAAAAATAGCAGCGGCTCAGGATTTAATGATCATGGCAGACATGCAAGTCAATATGAAATCTGAACGTAATGAGTCAAAAATAAAAGCACGACCCAAAAGCCTCTGTAAAGTCCTTAAGTGTATATCAAAAGAGAGGTGAGTAAGAATAATACAGCGTCTGTATACTACACTAGGGAGACTAAACTAAGAATGCTTTGTGGTTAGGTTTTTTTTTTTCATATTTCTGTCCTTCTAAAAGGAATAGAAAAAAAAAAATAGGGGCAAGGAAAGACCTGGAAATTATTTGAGGAATGGAGACAGTGGTTTTATGCAAAAGTCTGAGTCCAATATAAAAATAGTTGCATACTGAAACCAGACAACTTTAAATCAGCAACAGGTAATTTTTCCTAATAATGGGGACAATATATAATTGCAATAAACTAACAGAGACACAATGAATGTTCTGTAATGGGAATCTCCAGGTAAAGATTATACTACTATCTACTTGGATCAGTACATGTAGCTTCAAAACTATCAGATTCACTATCTGAATTGCTCAAGGACTATTTGAAATAAAACAAACAAAAAAAAAAACCAAACAAAAAAACCCAAACAAAAACAACAACAACAAAAAACAAGTATATGCAGAAGTCAGAGAAAATTACTCTCATGGCCTCTTCTGGATGGATATATGAAACAAACCACCAATTTTTTGGCTTTGTTCATATAATCAAAATTGCATAGGTATAGTAGATTTTAATTTTATATTACTCATTAATTTGATGGTGAGATATTAGCCATCATAAAATCATAGAATAATCAAGGTTGGAAAAGATCTTTAAGATCATACAGTCCAACCATTCCCTCAGCATTACCACTGTAACCCCCAAACCACTAAACCATATCACAGTATCATCCAGACACTTCTTCAACACCTCCAGGGGCGGTGACTCCACTGCCTCCCAGGGCAGCCTATTCCAATGCCTGAGGAGCAGCAACCAAGTGTTTCAAAATTCATTAAATGACTGTGATTTGACACAATTCCTTAGCTCACAGATACACAAACACACACAAGCGGCATGCAATGGAATCTGCCTATCTGCAGGCCTAAGGTTGTGATGCGACTTTTCCATCCTCTATATAGAGCACAGCTGTTCTTTAAAAGTTATCTTACACTATTTTTGATCTTAAGTAATTGTGAATGTCACAAGTTACTAATAATTTTACAATTACTGATCTTTCATACACACACATATGTTTTGAAAATAAGCATCCTCCTTGACAACACGTTGGTCTCCATATTCAGGAGGCTTATGAGTTGCTTGTAATATTACAACTATACAATTATAAAAGATATATAATGGGGTGAAAGATGTTCTAAGGATGAATGGTCATTCTTTTGAGGTTTATTGATCTATTAGTACAAGATCGTAGTTTGGGGGAATGGTGTTAGACCACAGAGACCTGCTTCAGAACATTTAACTGTTTACACACAGTGATGATCAGTCACAAATAAATTTTTGTCTCCTGTCCAATAACCTAATTGCTGCCTTCCAACTAACAGATGATTCTGCCTTCGCTTCTCTACAGCGTTATGAACCTTCTCAGCATACCAGTGTCAAATTATTACTCTGTTTCCATTGCCAGATTGGTTCTCAGCTTTCTGATGAGGAGACAAGGGCAACTATAAAAAAATAGTACATACCAAATTTGTGAGAAAAAAGTATTGCAAGTCACTAAGGTGGCAATTTTGGATTGCATAGGGAAGTGGTTTGGGGGATACATTAAAGCAGTATGTAATACAACAGGGTAAGAAAATGTTGTCTTCCAGTGGTGTCTACAGAACCAGCAAAAATAGGGACATTTCACAAAATTTATATTAATGAGACTTTTGTACGAGGTCTCTGCAAACCAAATCTGCAAGTGTATGGGCTGAGCTTTGACTATCCCAAGATTTTTTTTCATTCTGAGTAAAGGAAAGCCATTAAATCTGAGTAATGAAGTCTGCATTACTATTCCAAGCTCTACAGAGATGGAACCTTTTGTTTTTCCTCCCGGGGCTAGCTCAGGTCGGTCTCGGCTGCCTTGGTTATTCCTGGTTAGGAGGGCACCTACGTACCCCCCTGCCCAAGCACCTCTGGCAGAGCTCCCAGGCACAGGCCACCCTTAGCAAGCTTAGTTATAGTGATATGCAGCTCTTAACAGTGATCAGCTCTTTGCAGTGATTCTAAGCTCATAAGCTTGCTAAGGTGCCACGGCAGACACAGGGAGAGAGAGGAGAAGCACTGTATGAAGTTCCACAGGAGAATCTTTATTGCATCCTCCGTGAAGGGTCTCAGGGACAGCTCTTCTACCAAGCTGGGGAAAGTGTGGGGTTTTTATAGGGTACCGAGGTTTTGAGAAGTGGTCCAATGGTGTGGGTCAGGGTTCAAAGTGACCTATTGTCTTACAGGGAGATAACAGAGGGTCCAAGCGTGGGAGAAGGGTTCTTTTGCCTAGTCACCATGACTGGGCATTTTTGCCCTTAGGCAACTGATCGCCAGAGAGGCTTGCCAGGCCTCTCGGCTGCAACAGGAACCCAACCCCCAAAGTAGCCATAAAATCGGAAGTTTCCAAAGCACTTGGCTCCCTAAAAAAATACAACCATTTATGGCATGAAATAGTGTCTGTCACCTCTGTGCATTTAGCCTGGTGTTTATGATCAGGCTGTTGGAAAACAGTAAGTGATAGTTGAGAATACCTTTGGTTTTCCAGAATGTTTTATATACAGTTGATAGAATATTCAATTCAAAATTTCCACTTACATAGCTTAGTATGTAGAAGCCTCCCACTGCCCATTAATCTCTGATTAATATTTATGACAATTTTGACCCTTATGTCTCTTCTATGCAACAAAATCATGCACAATATCAGCACATAAAGGTGCTGGAATCACATGTAACTTAAACCTGCCAGACATGAGAGCAAATCTTTAAATTTCCAATAATTTATTGTACAGTTATTGCAAGTGGGAACTATAGCCTGTGGGCATATTGCTCCAACTGGAGTAAACACTAAATCTGTGAAATCTGTGATTGTTTCTTTCTTAACTTACTCTATATGAATAAATGACAAATGCAATTAAAAATTATATAGATGATTGCCTTATTTTTAAAAAATGAAAAAATCATGTCCACACATTTAAAGTTACAAAGTTAATAACAGAGATAATAATACTATAAATGACTAGTTCTGCTTTCATCTCACGAAATAAATTCAAGACCACATTAAAGCATTTTAAAGTTATTTAAAAGATGGGATTTCACTCCAAGTTTTATGGACCTATAAACCTATAGAAAAAAAGAACAGTAACCCAGGAACTCCATCATTCTTTTCTCAAAGTAATTATCATAATTACTACTATCATACCTTCTAAAAAACAACCTGAAGGCTCTCATTGCCAACCCATCAAAATAATCCGAATAGCAAATCAGATTATTTCTCTACCAAAACTACTCTTCTCTATTGCTCTTATCAGATTATGAAATGTCTAAGAGTGGGGAAAATCTTCTCACAAATCTTTCTTTGGAATAATGTGCTCACAGGAACTTGCCCATCACTGAGAAGTAACCTATGACATGAGGAAATAACAATAAATTTATATTTTAAAAGGCATCATATTGGGAAACCTTGGAGATATTATTATTACCAATAAATATTGTCAGTTTTTACAAGTATTTTCACATCCTCTCTCTTTTCATACCTAATTTTTAGTTTTTTACCTGCAAAATTCTTATCACCTTAAATTCTATCGTTTGTACCAGGTAAGAAACATAAAAAAAACAAATTTTCATTTTTTTTCTTACATGCTATACAACTTCTATTGATGAGAAAATGTGAAAGTGCTGATTATCATATCACAACAGAATTTATCCAGCTGCCTCCCTTTCAGTGCCCAAAATAAATGATTCAATCACTGTCCTTTAAGGTGTGGGCCTTTCAAACAAGGGAAAAAAAACCCCTTTGTTAGTGTGGAAAAATGGTTTATTATGGTTTAGAACAAGTAATGTTGGTTTTACATAAAATTTCTCCCCAGTTCTTTATTAAGTCTGTTCTGCCTAAGTAGCATTGACTCTGGCAGAGCTCAAGAAGAGTATTTTGCTTTTGAGAAATGAACAAAGCATCTTTTTCCTCTCAAATATCTCATTGTTCTTATCTGTTATGTCATTGCTCTTTACAGCTATACTATACTCTTACAGCTATTTAATGCAAAAATGCTTTGAATGTCATTAAACAGTTTAAAATGTGCACAGCTTCCTGCTTTGGATTTTGTGGGTTGGTTCCATAACAAGAAGGTAGATTGCAATAAATTAATTTGAAAATGTATTGTAGAAGTATCATTGATAGAATGTGCTGTAAATTGGCAGTTGTAAATAAACCAAAGAACCAGAAATCTGGCTGAAATCTTTAGTGACTTTAGTGACAGTTCTATGGGAAGCTTCCAGGTTACAGAATGTCACATTTATGTGCATAACTCACATTTATGTGCATAACTCACATTTATGTGCATAACTCTCCATCTTCATCACCCTAGTACCTAATTTTTTTTTCCTATTTCCTAGTATTGATAAAAGGTTTAATAAGAAACTTATTCCAGAAGATAAGTACTTATTGCCTGAATTACTTATTGCAGCACTGCCACATTTCAATATGTCTTTCCATGTCTGGAAAGGGTTGACATTGTCCACAAACCAAAATACATGGCCATTGCACATTGTTCACTGTCAAGCTTTTTCTGAATTCAGTTGATCCTATCACAGGGCAAACACTCATCCTGTGAGTTGGTGTATTTCACACTGGCAAGGATTCTGCTACCATTTTGTTATGACTGTTAACAGGAGCGTAGCAAAAGATCCTTAAGCATCTGTGGATTCTCCTTTGGAGCCTTCTTCTGTCATCTAAATACTATGGGACAGAGGGAGGGATGACAGGGAGATAACCCAACACTAATTCAGCACTGAAATTGCATGAAATAACACTCTGCAGTTTACTTACTGGCAGTCTGCAGTTTTAATGGAGGTGAGTATTATCTGATATAAAAAGAGCATATTTATGCATACTTATGTTTTGTAACATATTTATGTTACAAGCCATAAATATGCATACATGCACATGAGTATATAGAACATGCATAATATCAGTTTGCAGTTGAAGTATAGGAGGGAAATCACATACTAGGGCATCCCTCCTTTCACTCTTTTTTCTTTGAAGATAAGAATTGAAAAAAGTAAAAATAATTTTTGCCTCACACATATCCTTGGCCTCGGTCCTAAGGTTCCAAATACTCCCACTGCTCCTCTCAGCACAATCCTATACCTTCCAAATTCGCCTTTAAAGACCCCACTGATGTTGTTTGACATCGAGTGGTAATATCCTTGAAAGCAATGACTTTTCCTTGTCCTGTCAAGGGATAAGCATGCTCTCTCTCTTCTTAAGACTAAACATAAATGTTTTCATTTTCAGCTGATGAACTGGAGAGTTGAATGCCTACGTATCAGTATCATGTATCATTTAGTATCATTTAGGACAGCAGTGCTTGATCTCAAGCCACACAGAGTTGAGTTCTGTGTGGTTCTGATAAGGATTTCAAGTAATACACTTTGAAATGAAAAAGAAGTGCAGTTTCAATTAAGCACATGTGCAAAATGAGTGCACTGCCACAATCACCAGTTTAATTTTAAGTACTGTATTTTTTTTATAATCTGTTCTTTTCATCAGTTTACTAAAAACTGATATATGAACCAGAAAACCAAAAAACAAAAAAAAACCCCCAAAACCCCCCAAAAATATATGTCTTAACTCTATCTCTTCCAGAGTACATAAACATATCATTTTTTATATTTATACCTTTATTACTTTGAAATAAACAAGTAAAAAACTATTTCTGCAGTCCTAATCAAGTACAGCTGCTTCCCTCTTCTTTGAAGGATTGTATCAGTGGTAAATAAGGAGGTTCAAGAATTGCCATTGCAAATGTACAGCACCACCACTGCTCCTTAGTGCAAAAGCCATTCTCCATAGGTAATATTCTTCTTCTGTGGATAGGTCCTTTTCTATGCACAACCACGTATGTCTGAGTATGAGCTGAAAATCTTAGCGTCTATTTTTGCCAGCGGAAATCTAGACTACACAGCCAAGAGAGTCCAAAGAATTTTTTAAAATAACCAGTACCAGAGGCCTGTAGGGGGTGAGAAAAATTGTTTATACACTCCACTGTGCCTACAGACTGTAACTCCAGCAGACAGCTTGCACCCACGGATACACTGTATTTTCACATCTATATCTAGCTGCCTACAATCTGAACCTCACAATCACCATAAGCATCCTCTCAGCATGAAAACATCCAAATATAGCCTTATGAAACTTACACAGATTTGGACAATTGAAGCTTAAATGACTGACATTACACCACAGTGTGTCTAAGACCTACAATTACGTTTGAAATGTCTGTTTCTCCAAGCCATTATAATAAGTTCAGGTATCATACAGCAGTAGGGGCTATTAAAGCTGCCCTTTGTGGTCAGAAATTAAAACCAGTGATTAGAGGAATAGCTAGCACTGCTGAAAGTGCCTGCATAGAGTGAAAAATATCTCCACGCAAAAGAGCTCTGGAACAGAGATGTCTCTCCCAGAATTTTCAGGAATCTCTGAAGATGATTTTCACCACTCTCAAAACATGGTTTTAACAGAAAACCTTCACTTTTCTTTCCACAAAAAGTATAATTTGCCTGCCATAATAATCAACTTCAGTATTTTTCAAGGCTAGAGCTTCATCAAACAGACAAAGAGAAACCTGTCTGACTCTGCCTTCATTTTTATCTTATGGTTTTGGGGAGATCCACGAACTGCATGCAAATCTTTATATGAATTTTCCAAAAGCAACTTTGTTTATCACAATATCTTAGTGAACTGTGAACACTTAGTGAACACTTCAGAAAAATTATGTTATCAAAATAGAAAGCAAATATAACAGAAAAGAATTAAACGACTTACAATCAAAATTATCTGTACAAGAAGCAAAGAGCAGTATTTTTGTACAAAAGAGAAATTTTATATGAAAAATAAATGTTCAAGAAAAAAAAAAACAAAAACAAAATATTATATACTTCATCTTGAGTGAATAAAAATTTTGTTTAAAGCCTCCCAATATTCTATACCTTAGATACCTTTTTCTTTTCAAATTTATGCAAAATCAACCCAGAAAGAGAAGGTTCTACGATTACCTTGTTTGTTAAAATCTGTTGACCAGTTTGTTAAAATCTGCTGTTTGTTAAAAGTTTGTTAAAATCTGCTGACCAAAAGTTCTCTGCATCTCAAAAGAAAATACCATTAACTACAGAAAACCAGTGTGTTAGAGGTTCAGGGTCCACACTCATAAATGATCTTCTAAAAAGCTTCTAACCTGCCAATGTGGCAAACTACTACTGTTTAAACAAAATACTGAAAAATAAATGTGTTATATACCAAACATTTTATTCTGTTGAAGTGAAGTTAACCACAGTAGCCCTGAAGAGGGAAATACTAATAATAAAGCGAAAAGGAAAATTGCTGTAAGAACTTTTTTATTAGCTGTCAATTGCCTTTACTGGTGTTTGGAGTTCTTGCCAGCAGTGCAACTAAGTATCTTCTAAGGACTTAACATACAACACTCTAGACATTATTTACTTTGTTAGCATTACTCTTCAATTTATACTATATACAGATGGTTGTAAAGAAGACTGCTAGCATTGGGATATTATACTTCAGATGCCTTGCATTCACACCATTCAAATCATCATATAATTAAGTTTACTTAGTTAAAGTGATTTTAAAATACACAATTTTCATCCTCACATTCTATTACACCTATTGCAGTATAAGGCAGAAAATAAAATATTTACCTCTAGATGAAAAAATACCATTAATTGTGGACGTGTTTCTAGTTTCAAAAACTCAGCAGTGCAAGAGCATAACAGCTTTCTTGTCATGACTCCCAACATTATTGTTGCCTGGAATAGCTCATTTCTGGCAGATTGTTCAGAAAAGACCTTTCTTTAATTTCTGCAGTTCAGAAATGGTTGTTTGATGATAACAAAAGGATAAGTAGATTTTTCTCAGTAAGAACTGCTCATCAGCTCCAATAGTGCCTTTCTTTTGGGTACTGTAAAAGCTTTTGACTTTCTAAGTTTGCTTTTCTAATTTTGTTCCTGATGCTCTTTCCAACATTAAGAACACATCATAGTTTTCGCTTATATCAGATAAGGCCCTTTTTTTCTCCTTTTTTGGTATTAGGATTAAGCACAAAGCATCCTCCTATCTGAGAAAATATTTCCATCCTCTAGAAAATAGTAATTCTCCATTTTTGTAAGTATTTATATGCATGAGCACATACATTCAACCCCACATCTGTAAAATACTTCTGTCCTCTTCACCACTTTAACTGTTGAGTTGTTGCTATTACTGTAAACTAAATATTTAAAAATCCCTCGTAAGAAAGGGAAATAACATTTGCTGTGGCTGTGATGATGTACTTGGGAAGTAATAACTTGATGATGTACTTGGGAAGTAGAAGTCCTTAGGAATGGGGAAAAAATTAAAATCCAATGAATATAAGACTGTGGGGCCACTCTTCTGGAAAATGAGTAATTTTAGAGTAAAACAAGATCATCACTATAATTTCTGTTATATGAAGAATAGAATTTGATGGTAGGTCTAATTTTGAAAAAAATACTGACTCCTTTATTTTACTCCTGCTTGAGAAGAAGTTCTGGGTTTTGAAAACTTCAGGTTTCTGTGTTCTGATAGATTTGTGCATTAAACATCTCATCTGTACTTCTCCAATTAGAAGAAAAAGATATCTATCCAATAACAGGTAATCTTTGAAATTTATAGCATATGTGGAATGAAAGATTAAAACTATTATATAGACAGATATAACTTGCTTTCATTCAAATCATTCTTGTTAATATTATTACTATTATTGTTACTATGTGGATTAAGCAATACCTTTTTATTATAAAAATAGATACCAGCAGAGATCTGATACATCTGAAATCATAAGTTTGCTTAATATTAGTATAAAAGTAAATATAGGTCTTCATAAATTAATTCAGAAAGGAACTTAATATTCAACTCTAAGTAGTATGAACAAACATTTTTATTGTTTCATGGGAGCAGACAGTCTTAATTGTGAAAAAAATTCTGATTATATTCTGAAATATATTGAAATACAATAGAAAAGGACACTGCAAGGGCTATGGGATAAAGAAAAAAAAGCCTGGAAGAGACCTGCTGTCCCACACAAAGGCAATAATGAGTGCTGAATATCATCTGGGAGATCTGAATGAAAGTGATCTTTATAGTAAGTATTCCAAGATTTCAGAGATTGATATTCATGGATTTGTTCTAAAGATTTAATTCTTTTTTGACATTGCTTTCATATACTTCATAGAAGTGAATGTGGTTTCTCTATCTCCATTCTCATTGAGAGAGTTCAGTGTAGAGAGGATTAAATTGGATGTCAAAGACTGTACAGTCAATGATGGTCAAACAAACTAAAATGATTATTTTTTTCTCTCTTTCTTTTACTCTCTCAGCACATACTGACCATTATTTTGAAAAGTAAGGATATCAAGGACTTCAAGACAGCCATGCAAGGCAGAAGGGAAGAAATACTTCAGCAAGGGCTTGAGGAATCCAGACAAGTGTTATGTTCTTAGAATAAAGAGATCTCAAATTAAGCTTTGTGCTCTGAGACTGAACAGAAAAAAAATCTGTTACTAGACAATATGTAAAAGAGATAGAAGATAATATTATAGAATAGATACTTTTATGCATTAGTAAGCTTTCAGCTTCTGAGTTTATCCTACATCATATTTAATAAGATCTGCTCTGGATTAAAAAAATACCACATATTTAATGCTGCTGAGCTGAAGTAAATGACACTGTTAAGTGTCACCAACAAAATCCTCACTCATATCGGGATAGTTTACACTTGGGTGGAAAAACCAAAAGAGATACAATCTTTTAAGCATTTATTTGGGAAAAGACTATGCAAGTTGTCTCCTTTTACTCAGCTGGATAAATCAAGTAAATGCTTGCAAGCACTTCTTGTGGGAAGAGATGATTTCCTTTAATATGCTGCATGAAGCACAGCTTAGGGATAAATTCTGAATTTTTAGGGTACTAGTGATGTAGGTGTCTAAGAATAGTTTGAGGTTTCCCTTGTGGAGCACTTGCAAGATGTGTATTACAATGCACTTTTAAATTATTGCAAATTCTTCTCCAATGCTGACAAGAAATAATCCAAGAAATTTTAGAACAAAGGGAAGTAACTGAATTTCTACATTTTTAGTAACCAGGGATATATGAAACTGTTTGTATTATATCATAAAGGAACCCACACAGCAAAAACCTATTTTTAGTGTTGGCAGCAAATACATTTTTCTGTCTCATACTTTCTAGGGAAGGAGAGCTAGAAATTTAATAAAAAACCCTGATCATTTTTAAAGCAATAAAAGTCGGGAAATGGTTAGCTATACAGACACAGTGAACAAAAGATATTCTAAAGATGCTCCTAAATGTCAGTACAAGGTAGGATAGGATCAAGAAAATCTGGCACTTCAGAAAATGTGGTAATATCAAGGTGGGCAGACGCCATATGGACCGAACAGTCAAATTCATATATGCCAAAAGAAATAATCAGCACCAATACAGAATGAATAATGAGGTAGAGATAAAGACTATGAAGGTGATAAATTAAATACATCAAAACAGTCTCAATATTTTCTTCATTTTAAACATGAAGTCCACATACTGTTATAGCTGAGGATATGTGAATATTCTTAAGAACAAATGCTGAACTTCACCACAATTCATTTCCCTCCTTTTAGTTTTTACTAGGGACCCAAATAAGGAAAACGTAAGATGGAACCAGGAAAAAAAAAGGCATTCATAATTTTTGCTTTAAAAGAACATGATAAAAAATATTTTTTGCATGTAGAAGCATCAAAAATGACATTTGATTTAAAAATGTAAGATTATCATGGGAAAAAAGATCAGGCACATCATGGCAAATTTCTGTGTTCTAATTTGTAGATTAAACAGGAGGTGGGAGTTGGTTGGAGTGGCTCTGTTAAGATGGAAGTTGGATGTTTCATTCACCCTGAGATGTTACATGCAGACAGCTGAGAACCCATGGAAGGAACGCAAAAATAGTCTTTTTGTGAGGATTTGGAAGTTTCCTTAAAGTCTGACTCATATGATTTAAAACCATTTAAAATGGGTTTGTAATATAACAAATAGGGCAGCTTAAACACAATTAGCAAAAATCTATTCTAAATGTTAAAAAACAGAACCGAACAAAGGGAAATTTCCAATTGCATTTTTGCTAGGTTTTTGTCAGAGATCTAGACTACAGCACTATTCTTCTTGCTATCAAGAAAACTAGCTCCATGCAAGCCAAACCCAGCAACATTTTTAAAAACAGTTGTGCTCTGGTTGTTTCTTAACAAGAAAAAAAAATAAAGTTAATTGCATCATTTTCAGATTGCCTCCAAGCTCATAAATGAATCTATAATTGGGGGCATTTTTTGAAAACCAATGAGTAATTAAAGCAGCCCTAAGATAACTTCTATCCACTGAGTACAACAAATTATGTGCCATAATTGCAGGGATTAGTTTCTTCTTAGACTTGATTATGTTTTTAAATATTACATTGTGCCATGTATTTCTACATACTGGTACTGGTAGAAGCTGAATTTTTAAAAGCAGGTAGGTTCTAGGAGACAGGTACAACATTTATTTTTAGCAATGGTTTGTCCAGTTTGGATGGAAGATAATATTTTTCCAAAGGAAAATATTCCTGTTATGACCTTTTGCACATGCAAAAGAGAAGAAACATTAGAGTGCAAAAAAAGTTTAAATTTGCAATTAAGCAAAACTACCTTTTGCTGTACTACAGCTGACTAGACTTACTTAAGTCAGATTATGTACCAGGGTTGTATGGGGGGTTATTTTTGGGGTTTTTTTGACTGATGCTGTTGGTGCTAAAAAGGCTGGCTGCAATCTCATGTTTCAGGTAACATTTGAAAGGAATTCTCATTTCTAAATAGTAACACTGAAATGGAAATGGTTTTTTTATATAATCTTCTTTTCTGTTGAGAGCTGGAATTTGTTGTTCAAGAACTTTGTGAAGTCTTAATCAAAGTACCTAAGAGGAAAAAATTTGGACCATAAGTTAAATAAATTGCTCAAGCAGTATTGAACTGTCAGCTGATGTGGGAAAAGGCATGCTGAATAACTGATTCCCAGTTTGATTCCAGATTGATTTCCAGACTGATTCATTATATATGTGCGTGTCAAAGTGTGCATACCTTTATTTTGCAAGGTTAGAACCAGTCACTCTGAATAGAAACATTTAAATAGTTTGATTTGACTGATTATTCATTAAATTTCATAGCATTGAGATGAAAATGAACTGTAAAACTGAAAATATTATCTTCCTGAATTCCAAAGTGCCTTGGCTTCAAAAACATTGTGTACACCTCTGAACATCATTTCAGGGACAGCAAATCTTAACTGGACTTGTGGAATGATGGCAATCATCTTCATGATTTCCTCAGGTGCTTTCCCACAGGCACAGCTGGGAATCTGTATTGCCTAGCACACTGTAAAGCCTGCAAACACTGGTCCTTGTCAGAATATAGGAGTGGACCTGAAAAAGGATGCAGGTGTAAATTTGGGCACATGGGATATCTTGTAATTACCTAAAGGATTGAATTTATTAGTTTAAAGACACAATGTAGTGAGTACATTTACCAAATTTTTGGGTGGGAACATATGAACAGAAAAGGACTGAAGTAGAGAATATAGGTTTGATGCACTAAAGAAGGCTTCACACTTCTAAAAAGTCACTTATTTTAATCGTTTTTGCTGTTGCCTATGGTGCTGGTTGGACAAAGTAAGTTTCAATGCTATGAAACTGTCTGAGCTGAATCTCTCAATCTGTCATTTTTTAGATTTCCTCTGGAACAAACATGCTCTAAAATCCACTATTTAAAGCCAAAAACAAGATGCGGAAAAAGACTTTTTGCTGTCTCCCCTCTATATTTTCCAAAGAATCATATTTTTCAAAAGCAACATATTTATGGACCAGAAGGGTCCTTCTTTCAGGGGCAAATACACAGAGAGGGGAAAGAATGACAAGGCTTTTAATTTAGCATGAGTCTCTCACTAACACAGAGCAGGAGGCTGCAGACTCAGCCTCTATCCCTCCTTTGTGTGCTGTGCCACCATGTAGGATTCACTGACCGATTCCATAATCCTTATCAGAAATAGGAAAATATTTTCTAGATCTTCTTTTTTTGCCCTGGTACTACTGAGCTGTTTGAGATTCCTCAAGCTTTCAAGCTGTTTCCTATCTTCCCTGTATCATTGGAGGCTTATAGCTTGATGACTAAGAATGGTCTCAAAATTTCTGCTTCCCCAATGTGCATTGTTAACTGAATTTGTCAATTATTAAATTGTCTCTTATCTTCACACTAAATCATACTGTCCATAAAAAAAGTCCAACCCCTAAATTAATTCTATTTGTTTTGTTAATGTGTCATCTACAGCTGACTTAGCATTTACCACTTCAATTGTTTCACTCAGAAACTACCAAACAGAAAGCTTTTTCTGATTATGTAGGATTTTTGCAATAAAAATAATATCTTCTGTTTGATTATTCGCATAGAAACACTGAAAATGCTCTCACACCCTGTCAGCTACTTCACACCTCTGCAGGGGCTTCAACTCAGGAATTAAATGTGAATATACTGACTCACTGCTCCACAAGGGCTTCATTTAAGAAGGTTCACAGGAATGCATTGGCAGCACGTTCAAATTAGCTCTTAAAGAAAAGCTTAGTTTTAGGATTGTTTTGTGTAAATGAGTAAGTGTAATTTGAGAAGGACTGCTTCCCTTATTAGTGTACACAACAGAGGCATAAAAGAAAAAAAAAAAAGCTCAAGCAGAATATTTTAACTCTATTCAGATCCTGACCCATCTTACCAGTGAGTTGATTGCTCATTCTTCCACTTGTTAGGTCAGGTAACTGTATGACATTTAAAACACTGCTCAAAGATTAAAACATCTAAAAACATAGAGCTACTCCATTACAGTGAGTTCATTTAATACTGCTTTTGAAATATTTTACAGAGTGTAGTGAAAGCCCTTAATTTATTCCAATTATCTTTTGTTCACTTCGATTTATGAACACTGGAGCTCAAATAATCAGCCCTTTTGCTCTTTGGCTTCCAAGGATATATTTTGTGAGCATTGCACGAGTTATCTTTCTGCAACCATCCCACATGCTAATTGCAAAAGTCTATTTTTATGATAAGGAGTGGTATCAGCAGACAATTAAGGACAAGATCATTGGTTGTACTAAATTGCTTTGGAACAGAAACAGCTCAATGAATAAAATTTTCTTCTTTATAACTGTATAAGGACAAACATTGAAAACATATATCCAATTCTTATAGGATACATCTACAGAAGGAAAAACCTTCAGAAAGAGCTGAAGAAAAAAAATATTTATTACAGTGTAACAGATCTCATCCTACTTCCTTTTTTGGCCCTTCTGTTTGGCAATATATCAAAAGAACTGGGGGGTGGGGGAGACTTTTTTCAAGATCTATATACTAAAAATATGGGCACAAGAGTATGCATGAAAAACAGTGCCTTACATTCATTCATTCATTCATTCATTCTCTTGCTATAATTCAAAATATATTTACAGTGAGTGAACAGCCAATGATAATAGCAGGATGGGCTGTTTTTCAAGACAGGCAAGATGAATATAAAAATTTTCCCCTTTGAAATCTGCAGATTTCCAACAGCAAGACTGAAAGAACTTCTTTCAGTGTTCTTTCTAACAATAATTATTACTGTTTTGTTTCACAGACTCATTTTCTAAGATTAAGACCAAGTTCTGTTGTGCATTATACTACAACTAGTTGGCACAAGAAACTCATGAAAATTCATGGGATACCGACTTCTCTAAACCTTGAGCTTGCTAAGTGAGAGAAAGAAGGAAATTTATTTCCATCATGAAGGAATGCTCAAAGCCATGATGCAATTCCTCCCTTGGAGTCAGCAGGTGAAGTAGCCTTGTCAAAAAACCAGACAGGAAGATCTAGAATGAAGTCACCTCTATAATGGGATGTCAGCCAGGTCTATCTGAGACTCTCTGCACAACCATGGACTTGCTGTCTGGAAACAGCAGCTGGAGCTGCTGTAGACATTGTTAGGATGATAATTTGTATATTTTCACTAAAACAAAGAGATATTTTCTTTTCTTTATAAATACATACATACACACACACAAAAATATCTTTATAAATGCATATACAAAAGGATTACAGACAAAATATGGTTTGATTCCTAATGGTGTTTGAGTGGAAGGAAATAGTATTACTGGAACATAAAAGAGAGGTAGACACCTTCCTAACGTCCCAAAACAAACTGGTGCTACTGAACCTACCACATTTTTCTCCCCAAAACGATAAAGTTTCTTATCTTTTCCTCATCTGTACACACATTAACTATCAACTATAAAAGAAAGTTTAAAGACAATAAATTTGTCTGTGTTCCTCTACTTCTTTTGGCTCATGCCTACTTAGTTTGGTTAGCTGATGCTTTGATGGTGCATCACACTTGTTCAGAGTATAACTCTTATGCCTGCTGGTTATCAAACCAAAAGATTATTTACCCTGATTCCTGATGTGTGATAAGTACAAGCAAACATCAACTCAGTCAGTGGTAGGAAAAATATGGGAAAAAAATTTCCTCCTTGAAATGATTTACTGTTTAACTGAGACCAAAATTTATAGTATCTCTTCAGATGTCTCATCTGGAGGAAGTGTCCCCTAAATTATCTGCTGCCCAAAAGAGCACTAAAATGTGTGGCATTTTCTCTTCTAGTAATCAGCAGCCCATTTGGATTTTCTCACTTAGGTAAATCAGAAGTATAGTTCCACCACTTCTTAAACAAAATTATTTTGCAATAAGTTTTGTATACATATATACATACTACAAGCAAGTGCCACTTTAGCTATTACTAAAAACAACAAAAAAAAATTACTCACTATAGCTTTAAATTATTTGCCTTTATTTCTGTTCCTATGTGTCAACAAGCCAATTGGACAGAATATGCTGCAGGTAGTAAAACACTGCAGATGGTATCAGATGGTTTGTGCTAGCTGTCATGAAACTTAATTAATTCTTTTAAGTTATATGTGGGGGTTTTTTTGCTTAGAATTGCCTTTCATTGGACAGGGTGTTTAGTTCTGGACGCTAATTTGTTAAGTCATACTGTCTTCTGCTCCATCATTCAAAATTTTAGTTTATACATGACAAATGCATCCTGTTACAGAAAGACTTTGTTTTTCTGAAAGGGGCTGGTTTTGCATGGTCAGAGGGAGCTGATTTCTGACAGCGAGTAAATAGGGCCCTTGGGCAATTAACTATGCCAGCCAACTTAGCCAGTGGGGTTATTTCCCTTTTAGCTGTTTTGTGCAATTCACACTCATAAATTGCTCCCCTGGTTGGCATACACTCCCAAGAATAATAAACTCAAGCTTTATGTTTGTTGACTAGCAGCCTTAAGAAACACATGCTGTGATTGAGTGGGTTTTTTTGTTGACTGGTGATATTAACTTTAATAGACTAGGTTTTTCTACATCAGTGCTAATTTGATGAATACAGTTAATTTTAAATTTTTCCCATAATATTGTTCACATGTTGCATTCCTATTTAAACAAAAAGTCAAGGTATTTGCAGTCTAGACATTTTATGGAAAACAAATTCTTCAACAACTGATTAACATAAACAGCTCTTGAAGAATACATTAAAAAAAAAGCACTTAATTTGTCTACATAGTGGGTTTATTCTTTCCTTTTTCAGAAAAGGCACTCAGAATTAATAGCATCTCCCTTAAACTCATTATTTGATAAAACCAAATTTATTTTCTTCATTAAACCCCCAAATCTATAGGTTTAGCAGTGGACAAACTACTGCAAGCTTTTTGTCAGATGAGGAATTTTCTTTTGGCACGTGAATATATAGAAACAAAAGGACTTAATTTTATCTGGCATGTGAATATATAGAAACAAAAACAAACCATCAACAAACAAACAAACAAACTTTACTAGGCCTGAATATGTACATGTTTATTATATGTCTGCAGGCACTTATCAGATTTAATTCTTTCAGTGTTCAATTAATTTCATGCTCCTTTTTTATTCCTTTGTGTTGTCTTTTATTCTTTCATTCTTTTTTCTCTTGAGCTGCATATGGGACACATGAAATGACTCAGCAGCTGAAGGTAACAGGCAAAGCAGGAAGCGCCTACTTGACCTATTTGCACAAAGTATCAACTTAAAATACTTTGAGACAGACAAGGCAAATCCAACACTAGCTTTAGACTGCTGCTATTTTTCTTTTCCCAGTGCTGATTCCCCTCCTAGTATGATTTTTTATCCCTATCCCTGGTTTTATTTTCCTATTTACTTGAACATTAAAATATCTAAATGTCACTTCTGTTCGGGGAGTACCCCTAACACTTGCTAGTTTATGAAACAGTAACTTTTGTTCTCACAACACATATCTGCTCCAAATACAGCAGAAATATTTAGTTTTTTCTAAGGCTGAATGTGAGGACTACAGATTACTTCAGAGACACAACAGGAATTTGTCTACTCAGTTCAAGATACATGGTAATAATGGTACTTAGAGTCAATTTATTATTCAGCTATATTAATTTATAAATTTAAGTTGCATATGGCTGATGGCTAACTTACTTGTCAGTTAAGAGTTTTGTAGGAAATAAAAGAAAATCTCTCATCAATAACATCTTTAGAAGAAGCCAAATGTTTTTTGATGTTCTTCTAGAAGAATCTAGATTCTTCCCAGGCAAAGAGAGAGCAAATTCTAAAATCATTTGTAAAATCATTCTAAATTGCATGTTTTCCCATTTAATAGACTACTAGTCACTATAATCAGAAATTATATCCTTTTTAATGGAGATGCCTATTTACACCTGTAATTTGAGAATTTTGCTAGAACAGAATGAAGAAATTTAAGATTATCTAATGAAGGTATTGCTACAGGAACTTGAAATATGACAATAAAGAATGGATAATTGTTGGCAGGGTTGTTTTGAGCCAAAATGGATCTGTGTCAGCTTGCTAAGAAACTTAGACGTTCCAAACATACAAACTAATAATACACATTAATGGAATATCAGCTGAAAAAAATCCTAGACTGCAGAATTACTCAATACATAGAAGTAGAAATGTTACAGAAAAAAAATGTGAAAAGAAAATAATACATCCCATTCTTATTAGTGTATTTTGAGAAAGAAAAATAGATTTTCCTCCAAGAGGTCTTGGGGAGAGCTCTGCTTTATGCCTGTGTTAAGTGCTGTCCTGTTTTCCAGAGTCTTTGTTCTATGTGTTTTGAAATCCAGCTGATCAAATTGTTCAGCTCTGTCACAGCCAGAACCAGTTCTTAGGATGAACACAAAGACAATCCTACACCCAGTACATTCAGGTAAACTTACCGTACATGGGTAATGATAAGGGTTGTAGCTGGAATGAAAAAGTCATCCACTCTGTCAAACTGCTTTCCCACTGGCTGAGTGTGGATTGTGTGATGAGAAGCACTCCCACTGGCTTGTGTTATCACCTGCATAAAGTAATATCATTATAAACTACAGAAGTACTCTTTAAAAATCAAATCTCAATCCAAATGAATGAATACAGGATTGCCTCTCTGCTCTCTTGTATTGTCTTTTCCAAGTTATGAAGAAAAGGAATGCAAATAACAGTGAATAAAGCTGATCAACATTACAGATTTCAGAGAACTATTACATACCTGACCACTTAGTCTTCATACTTATTTTTCCATCCACCTTTTTTTATCACCCCTGAATCCATATTTATCCATTTACAATACTCAACCCCTTAACAGTTCTTAGTTTAAACTAAGCTTTTTGTTTATCTCTTTTTTATACTAGACCTTAATGTGATTAAATTTTAAGCACTTCAGAGTGAAAAGATGCTATCAGCAAAGCCACTGGAACATATGGCTATACATACTCCCAATTCTTGTCAACCATGAGATTATTCAAAATTTTTTATATTATGATATAAGGCTTATCACCATAGTGATAAGATCATATTCTCAGTGGAATGCTCTAGTAAGGAATAGAAATTAATAGAAAAAAAGTAGTAAGGTAAATACAGCTTCCTGAGATGTTTCTTGAGTGATTGTTCCTAGGTTTGTCACTGCTAAAAGGTAAGGAAAAAATCAGGATTTTTAATATCTTTCATCTGAGAAAAAACCAATAAACCAGAGCTTGACACCTTCAGAATGTCAATATGACCTTAATGAAATGGATGTCTAAAGCCCAGTTTATCCTCTAATTAGGGACAAAAATATCATGAACAGCAACAGTTTGCTCTCAAAAGACCAGCAGTACAGTACATGCTGCTGTTTTCAGCTGCTTCCTTATCCTTCTATCAATTTTCCATTGTCAGTTCTGACTAAGGGTGTTAAAAATAATCATTAACTTTTTTGGTGAGGTCAGTTGTCGGACTTGTTTTCTGGTTACCTAAAATCATTTCCACCCGCTGGGTCAAGGTAGTAACATTTAAAGCAAACTATGCAACACATTGCAATTACAAAAAGGTTCAACTTGTCTGTATTTCCTTACATATAATCATTGTGATCACCTGCAAAGTTGGTGAATTCTTTTCCATGTTTCCCCAGCTCAGCACCCAGACTTGATCATGTGATTTATCATAATGTAGTTTCACTGGAACAGGATCTGTACTCACTGCCTGAAATAGAATAAAAAAAAGAAATCCTTTGTTTCCATCACATTTTCAAAGGAAACATAATATATATGCTGGAATGAAAATCATGAGTAGATATGCACTTTTAGATATTTTCAGATCATGTTTAAGAATTATGTTGTCATTTGCTGAAATAGCTCTCTGATTAATTCAGAGTTACTGAGTTGCTGAAAATGTGCTTTTTATTCATTATGTACTCTAACACTTGATATCAAAACTACATTATACTGAAGCCTTTAAGAAGTTGAAAACAAAGATTTTAAATCAAGTACAAAATTACTTATCTTCCTTCTCTCACATCACTTTCACTTTACATGTAATGACTGAAAAACTACACTATGCAATTACCAAAAAGTGGTTAAAAAGGGAAGAGTACTCTGAAGCAACGTACTGGAGTTCATGGAAGATGTTACTGCAAAAAATCAACATGAAGTTGCTACACCCAAAGCTTCCTATCTGTTAAAATGTGTATATTTTGTTGAAGTAGGAAGGCTTGTTTTCATATTTTCCAATTACAGTTGCCACTTTTCATAGACCTGTAGTCAAAACCAAAGCGTTTTCCCTACAACTTTAGGCACTGTCTCTTAAGACCATCAACCTTTTAGTCAGCTGAGCTCTAAACTTTCTTTGTTACGAAAACTGAAGGATTCAGAGGTATGAAAGGAGAGGACAATGTATTTGATTAAGAGATGTTATGCACAGGCAAAACAAGTGGGGGGATCACTTTTTTATTTTTATCAGTAAAGAAGAAAAAATAGGTGGAAATTGTGTTTTAGTCTTACCATCATGGAATTGTAAAGCACAGCTTGTTTATCAGTGTGTCAAGGAGAGTACCATCTGGCTAATTAAGTGAACCTAATTTAAACTAATGATGTAGATCCTCAAGATAATGCACTAATGGCTGGCTGAGACTGCTGATGATACTTAACTCTACTCCTGAGGTGTTTCAAGCGACCAGTTCATCTAAACAGAGTTTGTTTTTCCTTTTGAAAATGGAAAATGAAGCCAGGTTGCTCACTGGCTTATTTAAAATCAGAAGTTACCCCTTGAAAAAGGTCATTTGTCTTTGATAACTTCTTTCTGCTACATGCTAGAAATCAAGTTGTTTAAAATAATACTTGAATTGTTGTACAACTAATTTGTCAAGGCATGTCAAATTTCCTTTTGGCTTCCCCAGACAAAGGTCTGACCCATACATGTTCTGCCAGAGGACTGCCAGCTGTGTTCAGAGTTGGGGTCATGGCACAGCCAGGAGGAGGAGAAGGAAGTGCCTGCAGGGTCAGGCACAGGCAGTACAGCTCCCCAGAGGGAAGCCAGCAGCAAAAAGGAGTCGAGCATCTCAAAGCAGACTTTCACAGCTGTTTCTAGCTGACCAGGCTGATCTGTCAGCAGCACACTGGGGACTGAAGGACAACTGTGTTTACTTCAGCCTCTAAGTCATCCCACTTAATGGTGTGCTGCTGTGCAATACTGCAAAATTCTTGCTTTCAAGAATTTACAGATGAAAGCAGATGCTTCTCTTGACTTTAGAATGAGAATAATCTGGACAAGTCAAAAAGTCTCCCTCTATATATATCTCTAAAGATGCAGTATCCATGTTTCCAATACATTTCAATTTAGTCTGCTACAGAATCCTCTAAAGTACTTATTTTGATAAATATACCTGTCATAAAAATAAATCATCCTCAAGTCTAGTTGTCACATATCTGCACACTCTTTACATTAACTTTCACAGTAGAAAGGAGTAACATGTATAGTAGTACTTCAGAAAAAACATTGTAATAAGCAAAACCAAAAAAACATTATTTTTACACAGAGAACAGCATCACTACACGACTTAAAGTCCTTTCAAACAAACTTCTAATTTTCTTTAGGTTTTTGCACAGTGATGGAAGCCTCATTAGAGTGCTCCTGCTTTCAAAATATGAAATTATCTCCACATTTGTTCCCACTAGACTATGTGCTTTTTTTTGCAAGGTGTTTCCTTATTTAAGATGTAGACTGGAAATAGTTACATGTACTTGTATGGGAATTATATCCTCTGTATTAATACAATCTTTAGGAAAAAGGCAGTTTTTTAAGAAAAATGCTCTAACTTCTCAAAACCTGAGTTTCTATTTTCCAAAAATGAATTAAATCTTCATTTTACTCCGTACTAGGTACTATTCTAAGTAATGAAAATTACCTGGAAAACTAAATACCCCTCCATGCCTCCTGTTTGTAAAAGTGTTTTTATAAGTGTGTATCATGTGAATAGAGCAACATTAAGTGGTTAGAAAATTCTTCCTGCTTGCAAAACATGAAGGTAGAAAATAAATGCTTATATTTAAAAGACAAGAAGGGGAGAGAGCCATGCATGCTATAAGAAATGCTAAACAAAGTATCTTGTGGCTTATCACTAAATGCTGAATTAGCCTTACTTCAATTCTAAAATCCATCTGTGAATCAACAGTGGTTTAACTTTTTACAGTTTTATATTATATGTAAAAGGATTGTATAGATTTTATGCTTTGATTATTTATTTGTTTTGTTTTCAACTACTATTATTTATTTTGGTTTGTTTGTTTTTGCTTGGTTTTTAAGTCTATTTTGAATAATGGCATGGGTAAGCTGGACACAGAGCAAGTCCCCTTGTACTTTGCCCATGTATTTGGCTAAACATATCCTTGGAAATAACATTCAGATCAGTAACAAATAGTAGAAATTCTACTGGGTCTTCAAAAGTGACAGTAAAGCATCCAGTTTAATTTATTTATCTGGTTAAACTGTTATTCCTTGGTTATACTGCCTTACTAAAAAACTTTGTTAAGTACCGTGAATTGGAAAAATAATTTATTATGATTACTTAAACACCTAGAACCATCAAAACCTAGACTTCCATTCTTTCAAAAGTTTTCCACAGCTTGGGTAAATTTAATTCTATACTTTCTTTAGTTATAATCTGGATATTATTAAATTAGTGGAAAAGCAATGCTTTCCCTCAAAAAGCAAAGCAATCCCTCAAAATAAAATTGCTTTGAAAGTGATTTTTTTCTTCCCTCAGAATAAAATGAAAGCTTCTGGGGTATCCTGGGTTTAGCTCAATATATTTGCTAAGTAGCACAGACTTAGTGCACGAAGCTCTTTGCTACACAGAGGCATTCTCTATGTCTACTTTTCAGCTCATTATAGCAACTTGAATATTTTTATGACAGAACAATCAAATGTCATTGAAAAACTGAACAGTTGCTTTACATATTTCTGGAGAAAGGCTGAACTTTTAATTAGTGATTAATTTACTGAATTTTACTTTTTAATTGAGATACATCTTTGCAGTAAATATCTCTGCACATTTTTAATGTGATATATAGTTATACTTACTAAAAACAACGACTAATGTTACTGAACACAAATTAGAAGACCCTACCAATGAAACAATTTTATAAACCTGAATTAAAACCTATTTTCAATGAGCCCAAGAGGAATAATGTGTTTTTGACACTGAAGTCTAAATGCTAATAAATGCAGTTAAATTGATATTTCATCCCTCCTGTGGAGAAAAGGAACCTGACACCTGAATGTCAGTTAGAGACCAAGGAAAACACTGACAGACATTCCAGTCCTTCAAATTTGTGGACTGTTGAGACTGTGGGCTTTTACTCTGTCTTCCTGAAGTAATATAATCAAACCAAAAAGCACAAAAAGTATTCTTCTCAGAAAAAAAAATTGTTACCCACTAAGTTTGTCTCTATTTTAATATGCAGAGGTAAATTTAAGTAAAAAATCCTCACTTTTTTATTATTAACTTCTTGAATTGAACATTTTTGAGCCCCTGCCATCATTTGAATAGTTCAAGTGTTAAGGAAGCCACATCTGAGTCAGGTGACACAGAATTCAGAAAGCAGATATTTCAAGTATGCAAGAGTATTAATTTTTTTTTAAAATAAATGCAATTTTATAAATGCAATTTGGTTATTAATTTTTAATTTTTATATGCATATACACAATTCACGTGCATACTTACATCATGTAATAGTTTGAGTTGGAAGGGACCTTTAAAAGTCATCTAGTCCAAAACCTTTGCAGTGCACAGGGACATATTCAACTAGATCAGTTTGCTCAGAGCCCCACCTACACTGACTTTGAAGGTTTTCAGGGATGGGGCGTCTATTACCTCTCTGGGCAACCTCTGACAGTGGTTTTTTACAAACCTCACTGTAAAAAATGTCTTCATTATATCTAGTCTGGATCTACCATCTTTTAGTTTAAAGCCATCCCCTTGTCCTATTGCTACTGTCTCTATTAATAAATCTGTCTCCAACTTCCTTTTAATTGCCCTTTAGGTACTGAAAGGACACAATACTGTCTCCCTGGAGCCTAATATATAATCTATACTTCAAAGATTTTCATTCACTTGTAAATGAAAAAAGCCAAAGGTATGAAGAAAAGCTCTATTTAGGTGGGTTATTTTATTAACAATTTAGTTAGGTTTCTAATTTTTTAAAATATCCATGCTTTATTCACCCAAAGAACAGTTTTCTATAAATATGGTGACAGTACCAGCACTGCCTTTTACCTTGGTTCACTGGGTTTGCATGACAAGCTCTTGGTAGCAGGGGGGAGCTCTATGGGTGGCTTCTGCGAGAAGCTGCCAGACACTTCCCCCTTGTCTAACAGAGCCTCTGCCAGCTGGTGCCAACACAGACCCACTGCTGGCCAACATCTGGTCAGTCAGGGGTGGGCTAGAACCTCTGGGGTAACACAGCTGAGACACACAAAAGTGTTATTGTGGAGAAGTTCTTGCAGCCAGATGAGGGAGGAGTGAGAATATGTCAGAGGAACAGCCCTGCAGATGCCCAGGTTAGTAGGAGAAGGAGGGGCAGGAGATGTCTGAGGTGAGCCAGCAGAGATTCCCTTGCAGCCTGTGGTGAAGACCACAGAGATGCAACTTCACTCCTGCAGCCCATGGAGGTCTGGGGTGGAGCCAAGATCCACCTGCAGCCCCTAGAGGACCTCACACTGGAGCAGCTGAATGCCTGAAGGAGGCTCTGAATCCATGGGAAGTCTATATGGGAGCAGGCTGCTGGCAGGACCCGTGACATCGTGAAGAGGCACCCACACTGAAACAGGTTTATTGGCAGGACTCGAGACTGCACAGGGGACCCAACCTGGAGCAATCTGTTCCTGAAGGGCTGTATCCCAAGGAAAGGGACCCACCCTGGACCAGCTCAAGGAGGACTGTCTCCTGTGGGAATCGCCCCAGGAGGGAACTAGAAAAAGACTACTCTCTCTGAGGAAGAAGCAGCAGCAGAAATAACATATGACAAACTAACTGACCCCCCCATTCCTCATCCTGCTCACTGCTGGTGGGGGAGGAGGCCCAGGAAAGAGGGAGCACTTGGGGGACAAGTGTTTAGGATTTATCATATCATCCATTATCCTACTTACGTTTTTGGTAGGGAAATGAGCTGAATTTATTATCAAAGTCAAGTCTGTTTTGCCTGTGACGGTCATTGGTGAGTGATCTTTCCCTTCCCTTATCTCAAGCCACCTTTTCTTTCCCCATCCAGTTGGGGAGAAGAGTGATAGAGTGGCTTTGGTGGGTATCTGGCCTCCAGTCAGGGCCAACACACCACATCTGGTTTAATTCAAACTCTGGGACTGTATTAATGGCTGTGGCATAGCACTGATTTCTCTCTTTTACTCAGTGAATTATTGTCACTAAGCAGAGTATCTCCAGCATCCCAGAGACCAAGAAAGAGGAGTAGAGAAGAAGTCTGAATTCGAAGTCTCCAGTCTTGGCTAAGAGTGGTATTTATTTTTACTGCTTCCATAATTTCTCTGTCTAAATGCATACAGAGTAACATTCCTCCACCTTCTGTAGCCAAACCTGACGTCACTTTCTGTCAAAACTGATAGACACATTCTTGTCCTGCGACTGTGTTTTAGCCAATCCTCATTTTAAAGTCAGAAACTTCCTAAAGAACTCATTTCCTCAACTACTTGAATAATATCTGTAGGAGCTATTCTCATGTTATCTTCCTTACAATTCCCTATCGAGAAGAACCGTTGCTAAACAAAAACTGCTGCTAAATGCTGAAAGTAGGTGAGCTTTTTTCCAAATAATGTATTTAGTCTCAAGATAACTGTATTTGTTTTGGAAATATGTAGTAAAGTCTTAAATTATTTTGTCTAAATTAAATAGCAGCTTAAAAATGAGAAATAAATACCTGTACAACTTTCTGAGACTGTACATCAACAATGAGAACTCTGTCAAGTGTGGGCTGAGTCACATATATGAACTTATCTTTTACATTAACAGCAGTTGCCCAAACACACCGCTGAACAGGATCACCATCTGCTTTGGGACAAACTTCATCCTATAATTCAACAGAAAACAGTAAAAGAGTAAGTATAAAATAGTCAACAATGTAATAGAAAGACAAATTATACTAATTTTCTTCTTTTTTAACTGTACAATAAAACCTCAGAAAATGTAGGGAAGGAAAAAGAACAGTTGACAGTAGGACATAAACTCAAGTTATCCCAACTGCATCTGTAAGCACCACAACTCACAAGTGCTATAAAATAATTTACACACCAAATTTTGGGATGTTTTCTAGAAATTCAAGAAGTTACTACTGTTGACATGAGAAAGAAACCAAATTGAAACAACCATACATGTAGAAATTAAGGAAGGGGAAGGAGACCCTAAAACCAGAAAACCAAACCAGGCACATGATGCCTTGTTACTGTAGTAGCTGGCAGCTCTCACCTGAGCATCACCACCATGCCCTGCAAAGGGAGGCAGTGCAGACATGGCTTACCCTCCAGCTGGGAACACAGCAATGAGCCAGGCAAATACCTAACTGGGGAGATGTTAACGTACAAATGAAGAGAAAGAGGAGGTGGTGTGGTGCAAATTGTCACAAGGCTTAGGGGCAAAGCAGCAGTCAGAGAGATCAGCTGTTTTGGTACTTGTAGTACTGACAGTTTGTTCTAAAGATCAAGAAGTTTGGCTACTCCTGCCATGAGAAGTTCTCCTGGCCTATCTTACCAGTGTTAAACCAAATAAATACCAAATGTCTTCTTACTACCATTCCTGCCCTCGCTGCCCTTCCATTCTTGCAAAAGGACGAATCAGAAAAAAATGAAAATCTGTTCACTTCAGTGAACTGATACTTCATAATACATATAACCATACATGCTCAGTCAAAAGAGCTAACTTTAGTTTACATGCTCAGTATTCCTAATTTGTAGAAATATATGGCCTATCATCATGTATTAAACCACCTATTTGTGAATATTTTCTCCCAGAAAAAAGCTTGGATTTATCAAAATTAAAAGTTACTTGGTCAAAAATATTACTATATGTGGAAATTCCATTTACAAAATAACATGATTTCTTTCCTATAATGGACATTATAATTATTTGAAAATATGGATCTGAAAAACACTCTGAAAAGTGTGGAAAAGTACAGGATGTATCAAGTGTTTTTGTTTTCCTGACCTTTTCTTCCTTTGCCTCTTATTTTTAATTCTTTGCATCACAAGAGACAATTTTACCAAATCATAAGTATTATTTCTTTTTGCCACTTATCTGCTGCTTATTCCTAATTTAGAATGCTCTGCCTGATACATCATAACTGGCCGCTGTGAAAATAATTACGATATGTCAGCAGATAATGACTCAATGCAGAATGAGCAGCAAGAGATGATGAGCTCTAAACAAGAATTCTGTTTCTAAGCATCAAACGCCTTTTAAAAGGCACAGGAAACATGTGGCAGAACATCATCTCTGGCACCAAGCAATACTCTTCAAGAAGATGATGCATTTCAACACTTACTTTTCTGTATCATCAACATTCTTTGCCTTCTGTGCCTCTACATTTTCAAAAAGTACACTCAATCTTTATATGTCAAAAGAAGAAATAAATCAATTACCAGCTTTAAAAAAGGGAGTTTGTTAGCAGAAGATTGAAAGCCACTGCTTGCTTTTACATAGCTCTTAAACCTCAGCAAAGGGAAAATCTCTCAGGAATCATATGATAAGGAAAGGTTACTAGACTCAGGCACTGTGTGATAGCACATCATCAGGAACTTCAGCAGAACTCAGAAGTAAGTAAAAAGCAAGATTTAGTTTATGCTGATAAAAAGCCATGAAGATCAAAGGGCGAAGTTAAGGAATGACAGGCACTGGAAAAAATGCGACTGTCATTCTTAAAAGTAGCTAAATGCTTTCACTGTCACTTGTTGCATAAAGTCAACATATGCAAATATGTCTGTAATATGATCTGCAATCATCATATCAGTGATCTATTGTCATTTGCCTTCTGGGTAATCGTCACTTCAAGTGGAAGATTGTTTCACTGATCTCATTTTTAAATTTATTCTGAATATACCTTGTCTTAGTTCCATGTTTAATCTAAACAGGCAACTACATCTAGATGTTCTACACCATCCTCTTTATTCCTCAGAGAGAGCACCTTCAAACAATGAATCTTTCACAAAAGTTCGTAACAAATCTACACAGACACATTATTTTCAGTCCTCTCTCAGGGACTCATATTCATTTACGTGAGTCTCTGGGACTGAGTTCTACAAGGACATATTCAATATATTATTCATAAATAACTCTGATTGCTGCAGAAATTTGTTTCTCTCACATGGCATCATACAGATTAGTGTAAATGTTTTCTCTGATACCACCTCCCATTACAGGATGTACAGCAGAATAGCAGAATAACTTAAGCACTTATAACTACATCCAGAGATGAGCTACCAACATATAATTTCTTCTGAATCTGACTCTAAAATACTCAGAAGTGTATTTTAAAAGCTTTTTTCACTGTAAGACTAGTACAAATACAGTCTTATAAATATATATATACTCAACCATACATATATATATATCTACATATAGAAACGTACTTTAAAGGTTCTAAAATAGTTTTCAGGTTGTCATAAATTTCTATAATCCAATGCCAATTCTCACCTTGCCCAAAAAGAATGAAAACATAAAAGCAAATCCCCTTTTGTTCCAATGTAGCAGTGAAAATTATGCCTCAAAATTCTCATATCCAAAACGGAGTGTTCTTCCCAGTATAAACCAGTTTATCTGGTTGTTTCTCTAGTAACTGAAGCTGTTTCAGCAGAACTGATATCTTGCTTTTTAAAATATAACACTTATCTGATTAGACAGTTTGGACTTCTTTTACACTATGGGCAATTATTCTGAGGCTCCATACTAATTTCCCCAGTGGTTGGGTAATTGGTTAAAATATTTTCATCCTAAAATATAAGCATAAACCCACCATTTTTTTTCTTCTAATTAAAATGTGAACAATTTACATTTTCCTAATTTATTCTCTCTGAAAAAAAAAAAAAAAAGTTAACATCTGATAAAACATTAATTTACTTCATTGTTGTATTCCTCCCAGACTTTTTAATCAAAAAGTGACTTGCTCTGTAACAAGTCAGCAGATGGAGGAAAATAAATCCTTAGAGAATGTTTTTCTCTAAGATAGTCCGGGGCAAGAAAATCTCAAGGGGAAACATGTACTTGCAGATTAATATGTGCAAATTCTCTGTTTATTAACTCACACTTACTGCAAGGGTCCTCAGTGTTTTAACAGGATATGAGTCAAACTCTTTAGGCAGTGTAATGAAATGTCTAGATATGGCATGGCTGCCTAAGAGTAAGATGATATCAACAGGTTGCAACAGTGCATGTTTTAGGACATGAATTTATGTACCACCACTTCTACACTAAATCATTGTTTTCTTGACATTCCTTACTAAAAATAAGACTGAACTTTTTAAAAGCATTTTTTCTACAAAGAAGGGTTAGAATTTGCTACATTTTCTGTGCTGTAAGAGTGTAAACCAAGGATATTTCTCTGGACTACAAAGTNATATATATAATATATATAATAAATTTGAAATGAAATGAATGTATGCTCTGACCTCCAGCATACATTCAAGTGTGAGATGGCATATTTCACTGAAATGTGGCCATTATGTGCTACTTCTTGTAATAAACAGAAAATCAGTTTTATGTTGGAGCCAAAAGGATTTTTTGTTAGTCTCAAAAAGGCATCTGTTTCAATTGCTTTTTTCGTAGTCTCTGGAAATAATTATTCTAATTGGGATTCATTGCGAAATGAAAATAAAACCAGTTTTGCATAAAAATTAGAATTTAAGTCTTTGGATAATATTAATTTGCAGAGGATAAACAGACACTGAATGTTAGTAAGAAAAATGTCCCAAGCACTTCACAATGATAAGTTTTTTTAACAGGTAAAAGACTCTACTTGAACCACGGTTAAGAATCTATTTGACAACAGGTTAAACCAACAGCTGTCAAAGCTGGTCCAACTAAGCAACAGCGTATATCAGAAAATAGAAATCAGTTTATTTCTGTCCCTATGCATCTAGAATTTTCACTACCAGACCAATAAATTTCTACTTGCACTTGGCATTAGAAAATTCAAGTAAGTTAGGAGATTCTGGGAAGGAGAAGAAGGCAGTCTTTACAATTTCTGTGATCCATGAGGATCCAGCAAAGCACTAAATCCTTTGCTTCACTTTAAACACTGTGAGTCTAACTGATTTCCATGTTAGATATACAGCAAAGTGTTTTGCTGTATTGACACTCAGTTGCATAAGAGGTAATTAAATATTTAGATAAGGGTTCTCAAGTATAGAGCAAGTGAGAAAATATATTTACCTTTACAAAAATTAGCATACCTAAATATGTACATGTATAAGTACTGCAATGTTGTTCACAATACAGTGCAATGCTATGTGAAAACACCTGAGCTCCTTCTTTTACAGAAGCTCCATTCAAGTTTGTTGACAGACAAACAGGAAACCTGTGGAGGAACACTGGGGTGTTATGTGTAATATCCAGATATTTTCTATTATTCACACTGCACTGATGCATTTAGAAATGTTCCTATGCTTTAGCAACTGTTTGGCAATAAACAACTCTTCTGTAGTTTTACTTATCACTTGAATTCAGGGGAGTGTAAAGAAATGGGAAAGGTTTAAGTAAGCATGTATTTCCTTTATTATTAAAATGTTAATAGTTAGGTCACAGAATGACTTAACGGGGAAGGCTATGTAAAGCTACCTCAAAATATACTTGGTATACTTACCAAGATCTCTGATTACTAAAAATATATGACAGAGGCAAAGATAATTACTAACCAGCAATTTATGAGATGAGCTGTTACCACTAAGTAATCACATGCTGAACTTGATAAAACTCTGATCCTGGGACAGAACTGGGTTATTTAATTATTTTTATTCAGAGGAAACAGACTTTCCAAAGAGGCTTGAGGAATATATGATATTCTTCAAAGGAGAAGAATAAATTTTAAAAAAAGTTTCTAATAAACCTTCAGAATTTAAGTTATCAAGTAGCCTAATTTTCTGGACCTTTTTTTTTCTTTCCCCCTCCTCCCCCTCAAGAGGATATAGTTATTATGCTACTCCAGGTTTGGAAAGTTCCAAACATTTTACTTATTAATCCTGATCATCACCACATTTCAATAAAAATACTCTTAAAATCTGGGCTGCACTTTAGACCAATAAAATTTTATCAGACATCTTAAATAATCAGCTCTTTAATTAAGAAGCCATAAATAAAAAGCTTTTTGCTTATTTTTTGGCTGTGTCAACCTAATTTCACTTAAGCAGCACAAATCAAGGTATGATTAGCTGTTCAAAGCATAATTATTCACACTAAAGTAAGTCTTGTTGCTGAGTAGAGCAGCCTTTGACATTAATAATAACAGAAGCAAATTCCATTGAGACAGCTCTAGCACTAGCTCTAGCTGTCATTGAGGGATTAGACAAAAAAAAAAAAACCAAACAAACCAATGTGCTCAGCTCAGTGCTGAATTTATGCTAGCATGTATTTCAAGGTCACTCACTCAAACCTAAATGAGAAAAAGTTACTATTTTTGATAGCTGATGCATCATATAGAGAAAGTCTTAATGCAGTGACTAGTACTAAGTGTTCTTGTGGGAACATGCATCATGTCAGCTACCAATTTGATTAGCAGTAAAGGGAAAACATCACAAGAATAAATGGAAGTGGAGAATACACCAGTGTTTTTATGCATCCTACTCAGGGAAACGGAATCATAAATTCTCAGAATTTGGAGAAATCAGCTATAAATATGTTAACAGGAAAGTTATGGAAACTACTTATATGAATTTTAAGTTGGAACCAAAGCATCAATCATCTCCACTAACTTTTACCAGGACAGGGATTTGCCTCATGATAGCTGAAAGTTTAATACAGACAAACATCCAGTAGAGAAAAAGAAACCATTAACGCCTCCCCGCCCCCCAAAAGATTCTATATTTAACAGAGAGAATCAAACCCTGATTCACTCAGATGAACTTAACTTGTGGATTGGAGGTGGGAGCTGGTGGGGACTAAAACAAAACCAACAACAAATCCAGAAACAGATAGCTGTTAAATGACTGGGAAAGGAGAAAGACAACCAAGGAAAGAAAAGGTTTGCAAAAGTATTCACGGAATATTCAACTGAGAAGAGGGTTTGAAAGCTTGAATTTATTAGACAAAAGTACAAGAAATTTTGAGATCACCATTATAAGCTATTTATTCATTCAGAAGACATGGCTGAACTTATCAAGCCAAAACCACTGAACTAGTAATAATAAATTCTTATGTAAAGAAAATTATAATTAAGAAAACACTAAAAATAGATTTTTAAAAACAACTTGCCTGAAAACCGAGGAGTTTTTCACTAGGCTTAATATGCCTCTGAAATTCACATTCCACTGGTTGTATTACTTTGATGCCATCTTCATAAAAAACATAAAACATGTTCCCAATTCCCAGACCTTAGAGACAAAAACACATTGAAATGTATAAAATTAAATAATGACAAAAAAGAAAATCCTTGTCTTGAACTAAAAACCTAATCACAGTTCAGTATGAGATCAGTTTGTTAATGTGTATAATGGCAATACAGCTAAACCTACGGGATCTTTTGTTGTAAAACTGAAACAAAACTCTTGCATTATTCAGAATTTTACATAGTTTTCTCCATTGGCAAGACAATGTCTTTATGAATACAGATCCAGAAATACACAGTTTGACAGTTGCTGCAATAAAAGTAAGCGTGTGAAGTCTGCAACACTGAAATCAAATTAATATAAATTCTCTACGGATACGTTTTTTTTCTTTTGCTTAGGGATGAAGGACTTAACACAATTTCTGCATACCATTGAAAGGGAAGACCTGAATCTTTGTTATAAACCCTTACTTGATATTTCAGTCTGAAAAGGAAATATTCTCTCTTTTATTTTAGTAGAAAGAATTGGGCAGATGTTGATTTTAATGTTGAAGGGCCATAGGTGTTTACAGAACTATTCAATCCTTCTTCCACAACGTTGCTGAAAGGCATCATGCTAAGTTTTGTGGAGTAGGTGGGAACCAGATCTGTAGCATAAAGTCTCACAGTATCTGTGGTCATGACCACAGAATAGGACAGTCTCATTAGCTTTCTGTGTGCCAACTAAGACAACAGTTGTTGATTTGCTATGTGGATGCTATAATGGATGATCAGTTCATATTCATAAAATTCTTTGAAAAGAATTGCAGTTCTCATAAAATCGTAACTATAACCATTCTGACAACTAAACTATTGGCTACAACAGTAAAAGTGTGCATGTATCCTGGGCACAGGACCTAAGTTTTCTCTGGACATAACAACACTTGGTATAGGAACAGAAAGGAATGAAAATCGTGAAAAAGAAATTTGAATCTGAAATTTGAATCTGCTTATCTAAATTCTGAGGGAAAATTGCTGTTAATAGAAAGAGAACACCTCTTAATGCAAAATAAAATAATGAGAAAATCAAGAGGAAGTAGGGAGAATCCATGTTTGTATATGTATGTATGTATGTATTTATGTTTTTATGTACACACACATAAAATTTTCCAGTCCTCTTTAGGAATCACATAACTTTAAAGGTTGTAATACATAGAAAGTTGCTGGGCTGTGCTCAGAACAAACATGTTCCATTAACTTTGAGGAATCTTGTGGAATCGTTTCCCATTTCCAAATTTTCCCAGAAACAAAGGAGAGTCAGTCTCCAAGCAAGATTTTCCTCACTTTATATTGACTCTATCTGTTAACAGGCTAGCAAAAAGTGGAAGAGAAATTTGTCTATGCTGCATTTGATGCAACACAGAAGCAGGCTTAGGTTCATGGAAAGGTCCCCAGTCATGTCCATTCAGAGCACAGGGTGTACTCAGGGCAATGTGCCTGCTCTGGCCTGGGGCACATTTTGTATGCCTTGGCAGATAAACAACAAAGCCTGTATAAGACATGCCTACATAGGCATGTTAAGGTCCCTCTTTAGAGAGTGCTGACATTGTATCACATGAGAGCAGCTGAAATTTACAGGTAAGCCTGACTGGTGTTAGGCTGCCTGTACCACTGCACACAGTGTAGAGATATAGAAGTGAGTAATTGGCACATCATGCCTTGCGGATGAATATGTGAATGCAGCTAGGGACAAAACATGATTTTCCCGTCTCCCTCCTCTCATTGGCTGAAGTATATTATAGTTATTAGCAGGATAAGCAATACCAGAATGTGAGGAGGTAGCTCAGATGATAGCCCCAGGTGACCCAGACATTTGATAATCAGGCTCTTAAAACTGCCCCCTCTGGTGCCAATACTCTTTCAAAGCAAGATTTCCGATGTACAGATATTCTTTACGTCTAATAAAGAGCCCAAAGTTTTAAGGCTTTATTTCCAAAGTCTGGGTAATAATGTTAACCAAACTGTTCTACAAAAACAGTGAAGGACATAGAGTATGAAATTTCCTTCTTCCATTTCAATACCAAGTTAAGGATGGCAGTTCATCAAAGAAACCTTCACCTTTGGATCCGTTAATTAATTCCCCTTCCCAACTTATTATGACCCAAAACTCTTCATTTGAGTAGGTGGCTACAGGTACCTGTACAAATATCTAATCTGCATAAATATCCAATCACTTCAAGCCACGGCAAGCCACTTTTTCAGAATTACAGGAGCTGTTCCTTTGAAGATTGAATTTTGCAACATTCCCCCCACTAAACACAATCCTGCGTATTTTAAAGTGGTGCCAGAAGAAACAGATAAACAGATTTGGTTTATTTAGACTAAATTGATATTTAAAACTGGCTAACACAGATTTTTTTTTAAATGGTGGTGGTTGGGTTTCTTTTGCATATATATGAATAGATTTATAATTATTTATAGATTGTATTATTACTGTAATACAAATGTACCTTCAAAATCCTTTCAGATTTTCTCATGCAAGTGGCTGTGATAAGCATCTATTTTGTGCACTTCACATAGAAATATCTCTAGGCACTAAGGCCTATTTATGGCTTCATGATCCTGACTGACCTACTCATCACCCATGCTTCCCTTCCTATCTGTCAATACTTTCACAACATGGCAGAGTATGCATGGCCCAGAGAAGTTGGTGGTGATGTTTAGTGGCATCTTCAGGGTGTTGCTCTCTTGTAAAATATTTCCATCATTCTAATCAGAAACAGTATTTGTTGGAAACAGAAGAATTGGCCAATGAGAAATGCAGGAGAAATTGAAAATATCTGCTCTAAGAGACACAAAATCTGCTTTTTGCTTTTTGCTTAGTTTCACATTAGTCACAGAGAAATTTGAATGTCTTTACCATAAGCACTTTGGTAAGCTATTATTTTTAATTGGTCTTTTTTGTCACAGAATTCAAATTTTCCAAAGTGCACTCTAATAAAAGCAACAAATTGACTTTAAAAGAAAATAATCTAAAAAAACAAGGGGATACTAATCAAGTTTTCAGTTTTGAGATAAACTATACTTGATAGTTTCCCAACAAGAGGTGAGAATGGCATACTTTTGAGAATTTGGTACAATCTTGCTGCGTATCAGTTTAATCATGAACAGTGGAATTATATGAAACTCTAAACACATCACTTGTACTCTGCAAGGCCCATAGAGCAGGACAGTCACAGCTGAGCTCCACCACAATCACAGAAATGATTGTTTGTACCAGCTGAGCAACTGGTAAAACAGGAATAAAAAAAATAAAACTAGGTCATATTTATAAATACATGGAGAACGCCACAGTTTACAGGCAAATGAAATATCAGATTTTTAAATCTTTAAACTAATTAAAAAAAATTAAAAAGTCTACAGAAACACCATTTCTAGTATGAATTCACAGCAAAGCCTGACTCACTTCTTATCTTGTATTATCCATCTTCCAATGGAAATAATTGGAACAATTTCTTAATCCTGAAATATATTAATTTCTAAATTTGAACTTTAGATGAAGCACAGGCTACTTAGAGCAACAGAATGCGAATTCATGACAACTCTTACATTATGGTATTTTTCTGGATTATGAGGATAATTATTGAGATTATGTCATATATATAAAAATTAATATCTATCTTTTGCTTGTAAAATAAAATTTACATGATTTTTACATTAATAACACATGATTGTGTCTTTATTTTTCAGTTCATCACAAACATCCATGCCCTGCTCCAATATTTATTTACAAACCTTTCTGAGTATAAGGATAAAATGCTTGGTTTCATTAAGAAACAACAAGAATTTCAATTTGAAACTGTTTAAAATTATAATTTTGTCAAATAAAAGAGATTCATACAAGAAAATCTATCTCAACAGCATATAGGCTCACTGGTTGGAAATTTTATCATGCCAACAATCAAAAGGTAAAGGTTTACATTTTAAATTTGAGCTTCTTGTTCTGTATTTTTGAACATTTGTCTGAAAATTGTGAACAGCTTATTTCCTTCTCTCTTCCAAAAAGGAAAAGCAGTTTACAAAAGTATGAGCAGTTATGGGATTAATTTCCAATTTGATTTTTTTTAAGTCAAATTCCTCAGTGTTGCAAGCGGGTAGGTAATTACTGTAACTGTAGAGTATGAACAAACATAGATACACACTCAAAAGAAACAACAGATGAGCATTTCATCATACTACAGAAAACATGAACAAGAGTAATCCCCATTAGTACCTTGCTCTCGCCACAATATGTTTGCAACTGCAGCATGTAAGAGAGAAAGAACAGAAAATACAAATGAACAAGGGAAAACAAGAAGTGATACATCATCAATTCTGAAATAATTTAACTTCCGATTCACTAAAATACTCCTACAGGTAAACCAATGGAAACAGTAAATTAACAATAGTTCTCTGTGTCATGTGACAAAATTGTGATTAGCCATAGATGTTATTGGGGATAGGGTAAACCCCATATTCCCACTAAATCCCTCCAATGTAACTCCATTAACCATTATCAAAAGTGTGTTTTATAATCCATTACAAAAAGCATGTGCAGTTTTCATGTGCATAAGGGATACATATTAATGACAGGTGGTGCAAAATTTGTGATTTCCCTTAAACCCTGGACTTCGAAGACACTGATTTCAGTACATAGTTACGAGAGATATGCAAAATTAAAATATACACAATATTTTTCTGTATGGCTGTAGTGCAACCATGCTACCAAAATTGTCATGTTGTATAATGCTTGCCATTCTCTTTGGAAGACCATGACTGCAAGTATAAGATGACATGGTAACCAACTAAATGCTAACATTGATTTTTTCCCCTGAAAACATAAATTTCATTTGGTCATCTTGTTTACAATTGGATTTTAGACCTTTGAGACCAATGAAATTATATTATCCTAATATTGCTCTTTCTGCTTGCAGAATAAAAAAAAAAAGAAAGCAAATATAGGCAGATTTTAAGTATTTATAACTCAGCATGCAACAGAATAGAATTTTTAAAATACCATCACTGAAAATCAACACATACTGCAAAGTAATGAACGCAAGAAATTAAAAAAAACCCTAACACCTTCAAGGAAAGGAATACAACACAGAAAACACATGTATTACACATACACGTGATGAAACTGGGAAGTTCATTGAAACACAGTGTTACAAAAGCTAAAAACCTTAGTATACCTAAAAAAAAAAGTCTGGAAGAAGCAATGAAAGACATATTATAAAAACTATGTTGGTACACAAAAGTTTCTCAACTGCTGACAGCTGAAGGTTGAGAGTGAAAGCAGGAACTGTCATTCCAGAAAAGGCCTGGCTACTACATTTTTCCTAAATATCTTTTGTACTTCAACAGATAGGAGAGGAAAAAAAACCAGCCCTGGGATATGATGCAGGCCTTTGGGTCTGCTATTGCAGCCAGTTTTGGATTCACCCTCCTATCTGTGCATCTAGCCTGAACTTCATGGTTTTATCTCTAAGGGTGTCCAAAAGATTTCTAAGGACATCCTAAATGACATCCCCTACATCTGCCCTGCCAGCCACCCTGCCAGTTACCTCACTGCAGAAGGCTGTCAGGCTAACCTGGAGTTTTTTCCCCTGTAACTCCATGATGACTGCTCCTACACACCTTCTAGTTTTGGGAAATATTTCCAGTGTGAAATGCTCCATCTCTGTTCCAGAAATCAGTGTGGGGCTGCTGCATCTATCATGTCTTGGATTCTCTCTCCTGCCGTTGAAAACCAGCGCTGGCTTTCCCACAGTCTGCAGGATCTCCGTGATCACCACGATCCATCACAGACTGTCAAGAGTTGCTTCACAATGCCACGGGCCCGTTTGCCCAGCGCTTGTGGGTGCATACAGGCCCTTTCACAGTGAAAGTCCACTTCACTGAAATGGTCTCAATCAGATTCTAAACACCACGGATAAAGAAAACTTCCTTCCCAAACTTTCCCACTGGTGTCAAGTTCCTAGGAACAGTTTTGCCAGAAAAGACTGATGTGAAGGAACCTTCAGTACAACTTTCCCCCTTCCATATCCTTTGCCTATTCTTCCAGGATAGGATACAGGCCTTTCCCCATCCAACTCAGTAGGCCCACATTCACCCTTAACCTTCTTTTTCTTGCTGATGTCTCTGCAGAAGTCCATCTTTTGCCCTTTATGTGATTCAGCACACTCAGCTCCAAATGGGCTCTGGAACTTTAACATTTATCCATATGCCCAGACAGTGGCTCCAGATGCAGATCACAATTCTGTATTTGCCTAGGTTATATTACACAGTCTTTCTTATGTTATAAAGCAAATCAATTTCCCCAGGGCAATCTGGAGGATTTCCTTTAAAATTACTTTTCTCTTCACATTGTGAGGAAATAAACATGTAATAACATAGCACTTGAGGTCCCATAAATTCAGCCATAATGTTCTACAGTTTATCAGTGTTTTTCTAGGGGTGACACAGGAAAGAAAATAAAAAGTTATTACAATTATGCAACTGTGTGGAACTGTGGAACAGGTTCAAACAAAATGATTTAAGATGCTAAGTACAGAAGTCATTAATTTGTGTTAATGCAAAATGATATGCATGATTCTGAGCTTTGCTCAAGAAAAAAGACAGGATATAAGTACTTTAAAAGCTTCACGTATTAATTTTAATATTAGCAAATCAGCTAGAAGAAAATTGAGATACAATTTAATAATATCATAAATAACAGCCACCATCTTACCTAGCAGATCAAGAAATCTCACTTTTTTTTAATCAGACCTATAACTTCTGTTCAGGAAAGATGTCAAGCCTCAAGGTATAGAGTTCAATGCTGGAACTAATACAGGATGTATAGATATAAGGTATGCTAAGGAACATTGTTTCCCTTCCTTTTTGGTTAAGCAAAAATTAACACTGCTAGCTACATTTTTTATTAAATTATCAAACATTTTTAAACTTCACAATGTAAAAATACAGAATTATTGATAGATCTCAGCAAAATGTTCTGGTTTCAAGACATAATACCATATTCTCTTTTGCCCCCCCTCCAGTGGGAGGTAGTGAGAACATCTCCAGGGACAGGATCTGCACATTCGCTGGGGGGAAATCCATCCACAATTAATCCCATGCTGCATAAACCTACGATGTGCCCAGCATGTGAAGGGTTGCAAGATTTACTGACTATATTCCTCCTTTTATTATATCTTAATAAAGCAGCTAGTTTATTACACCATTTGTTGTTGGGCCTCTTATATTGTCATCAAAAAGAAGTCTGCATCATTCCTCCTTCTTCCTTGTCCCTCAGCAATGCCAAACAAGGGAGAATCCAACTTTTCTTCTTTTCTTGAGAGATTTTCTTTTTCTTTTTTTTTAAGCATACTTACAGCTCCATAACAATCACTCTTCATGGTCCTTACACAGCTATTTTATGGTTTTCTCTACAGCCCTAGCCTTTGATTAGAAGCAGCTAACATAACATCTGAATGCCTGCTCTTCATCTTTGTTATACATTGTGTTGGTAGAATGGTAATAGGCTGCACATATTTCTCTAAACTCTGGCCCCAGTAATTCATGAAATTCTGCAGTAGACTAATAGTAGTGTAAATTCTTATCCATTTTGGATGGAAACAACAACTGCAAAAATCCATGGTATTTCTAGTACTAAATGAATGATGGTACTGCAATATCACTTTCCAAATAATTCTGTATCCTTCTCTTTCTTATTGCATTGGTAATAAATGTCATTATACTCACTTATCTGTCTCAATAGACAATTTCAAAGATTTCAACTATGTCAACTAGTGTTCCTCCTCCCTACTTTTCTTTTCTTGAAACATTCAATGCATTTTGGAAATGAACTGTGTGTGTGTGTATGTAAAACTGACACTGAGTTTGAAGACTAAATGTAGCTCTTCCAGTTCCTTTTGGCATTATAATTAGCTGCTCAAATTTTCAGTTATCTGCATGCATAAATATCCAGACTTACTCAAACAAAATGGATATCAATTAAAACCTTAATACCTGAAAAAATTGATGGTTTTCTGCACCAAGAGAAAAATGCAGTTTAAGATGGCTTTAAAAATAGGGGAAACCACCAAAAAGACATTTTTCGGCATTATATAACATGCAAAATAAAAAAATGTGGGAAAAATGCAAACAATGTTTGTTCATGAATATAGAACCACTGTTGTTAATTCCAAGTTTCATCTCATCTAAACACAAGCTTTATATTCAATATTTTCAAATTATTTTATCCAAATCTCTATCAGAAATTAACAGTTGATGAAAAAAAAAATCAATAGTTTCATATCAGCTGATTGTTCTAAGCTTTGCACCATCAGATAGGAAGGCACTGTCCCTTTCATTGCCTTCAATTCCATGATGGCAAGAGGTCACAAGCAGATGTTATACTAAATAGGACAATGAGAAAAATGCAATAAAGTCACATGAAAAAATGTGTAGTTCAACATTATTTTTCAGAATTGTCCTGTCATAATCTCCTGTACTTTCAATTGCATTAAAAAAGTAATTTCAATATTGTAAGTTGTCGCCCTACTTCACTCATAACCAACACCATTGTCAACTGTTTTGATTAATCCTAAACACAGGATAAAGACAGTATATATGTTACTTACTCTCTTTTCTCATATCTCTAATGTATAAATACCTACACCTATGTTACTGGGTAACATAATTACTACTTTTTTGCTGAATCACGTGAGTTTTTACTTATTATTTGTATATTAAAAATAATTGTGTTAAAAGTGAAGATAAGGTTGACATGAATTACTTTTTGCTCAGTTTCCACAATCAATGGAATGAAAAATGCTATGCACATAGCTGCTTTTAATTTCATCCTTTTTCTATAAGTACTTCAGATTTGGTTGGTTTATATACAAATGCAAATATATAAAACCTAATTCATTTGTTAAGCAAACACTTTTTTTCAAGTTATCTATTGCTTGCTTCAAGCATTTTTAAAATAATTGTCATTACATAGTCTATCCAAATTTCAGTCTGCTATTATGTGAGATGCACTTCAGTTTCATTTTAGGTTAATACAATGACCAAAGATCTGCTTTATGTATGTTAGACTATTATTTATCAGTTAAAAGTCAACAGTTGACACTTTAATTTTGTTCAAATATGAACGTGTTACCTTATTTTTCTAAGTTTTCTATAACTCTTTATAATGAATCATGCATAAGTCATTTCCCATAGCATATTAACTCAATCCAGTGTACACTAAAAGAAAGAAAAGTGGTTCATGAGCTGAATTACTTGGAAGTTTGAAATAAAGTCTTTGCCTACAATGCTGCCAACAAGTATAAACTTGTTTAGCTCTGCCATAAAATAAAATGCCAGCATAAATTATCTCTGAGGAAATTAGGTAAATAGGTACCATTCAGTATCAGATGTGACAGGAAGATTCTATTAAAATTGCATAAAGCCTTTCAGAGAGAATTTAGTCCATAAATCACAGTCAAAAGGCTTTTAGTCTTATTCCCAGTTCTAGGCAGTGGTGATGCCTTGTTTCTTATGATGACCATAAACCTGCCAAGTCAGTAGCATTCAGATCACATAATCTTGTTAGGTGATAAGACTATGACATTACCTAAAAAAGGCACAGTTAGAAACAGAGCTACCTAATGGCATGGAATAGTTATATATATACATGTTTTTTAATTTAGTCCTAAGATACAGTGCACGAGGCAGAGAACTCTTCTGCATTTTGTGACTAAGAAACCATAGGATAAATTACTTTGTAGTATATGATGTCATAGTGGGTGAATTCAGAAACATAGGAGCCTATAGTTGATAACCAAAAATAAAAACTACTAAGTATTAAAATTTCATCAAGTACTTTCAAACTGTCTTGGAAATGCCTTAACAACTTTTCATGATAAATCTCTATTATGACAGTTGTCTCCCCGAGGTGTGTACATATGTCTCAAAAAAATTTAGAGTAACACCTAAGAAGTCATATTAACCAATGACAAACTGAACTGCACTTTGTAACTCAATTTATTGGAAATAGTTAGGAGAAATTAAAATATTTTAAAAAATAACAAATAACAAACGCACAGAACTTATTCATTTCAAAGGGAACAAGATGAGTTTTTATGACCTATGGCTCTAGTATAGTAGAATTATTCTAAATTGAAACAGAAAAGAAACTAAAGCACAACTAAAGTACTGTCAAAATTATCAAGAAACAAACCAAAAAGAATCAATTTTTAAAGTTACTTTACCTCAAAATATTTTATTAGTAGCTAAGAAAAAAAATTAAGTTGAAATTAAAAAATTAAAAAATTAACTTGAAAATGACCCCTGAAAACATTCACTGGTCTTTGGTGATGAATATTTTTATCTTCCTGTTTTGTACACTGCCAGATTTTCTTCTTTAGAAAAAAAATCTATATTCAGTATAATTTGATATTGCATATGTGTATCAAATTACAATGATATATTCTACTCCATTACTTATATTAAATATTCCACTATTAGATTAAGTTTTCCTTGTTATTGTTTTTCTAAGGTAACAAAATGGTTTATTTGGCTTATTTAGCTATGTATTATATTCCATATTCAATTAATGTTACATTGATTAAAAATTGAAATTTACAATTCCATTGGTCCTACTATTATTTCAATGGAATCTAACTAAATAAATAAATTTCACAGATGAAGTTGTAATTCCCTCTTCCCCTCCTTGAAATTATTATTCTACTGTGTATCAACTAAAAAGGCAGTATCATACTGCCCATTCCACCTTTCTCGTAACTATATTGTCAAGATACATTGGCAAATTATTTTTGTCCTATATTTAAATTGTTCAGCTTCCAAACTGTTTTTCAGCAACAGCAAGATGATGACTTTGGTTTGCCCTATGTCTTCCAGGAGTTTGGCTGATCCAATCCATTTGATTTTCAAATGAAGTCATCAACAGAAATCTACAGTGGAGCTGTCCATTTGTGTGTTCATGCTTTAAATGATGGTAAATCCAGCAGTGAGAGGGAGAAAGCTATCTGTTAATAAAAGATGTGAGAGTCCCTTAATATGTTCCCACACGTACTACAAGCCAGAAAATGAAAAGCCATCTTTTATCAGTTGCTGCAGAGATGCTGGGTGCTAGATTATAGAACCTGCTTACAAAAAGGGAGAAATTGGAGTCCTTAAGAAAAGGAGCCTTGGTTATGATGAAATCCCATTTTTCTGCTAGCAGAAGGAGTTCCAGCAGTCTGACACTCCTTTATACCATTGCTGCAGCAAAAACCCTGGAAATCACAGATTGCTGCTAAAGGTAAAAGAAAAGCATTGTCACATCAGAGCTATTCAAGGTTTAAATTGTGCTGCTATGAACCAGTTTGGGTTTTTGCATGTTCTGTTGACAATATTCTTCTATAAGTTATTTTTGTTCTGCATTTGTACAGAAGCAGGACAATAACCGAAACCACTGATTGAATACCTTCTACCTTACAAAGGACTAAAAAGGAGGGTAAACGACAGATATTTAAAATATCCAGGTCCAAATGCAGTGCATAGAATACTTGCTGAAAGCTGTTTCAGATGTGTAGTCTGGTACTATTAGTTTTGAATAAATTTCAGAATACATCATAAATTTCAGAAGTGCCATAAAGTACCACTATATCTGCTCCTAGCAGTTGCCCCATCTCCTGACACTTAAAAACTCAAGTAGCTGTAGGCTAATTAGACTGGGGTATATGACCCAAACAAAAGACAGACAACACTTGCATAGAATTAAATTCATTAAGAAACCTAAAAACAAGAATACAATTATAAGTCAGCTAATATGTTTTATCAAAGACCAAGTTTTCACAGACAAATCTGATTTTTTTTTTTTTAATGTAAATATGAGATTGGGAATGTAAAACTTTATATATTTGTAACCCATAGTTTTGCTAAACACCTGATTTTTTAACACAGAATATTCGGATTAAATATGAGCTATTTAATAATGACAAAAGATATGTTAATTAATTTAAAACTGCCAAAATAATGAACATGAAAATTTAGTTAAATCATTAATAAAAGGTGAAGAAAAAAGTTCTGGAGCATGTCCAGAGCAACAGGTATCTTATCCGCTTTAGCAGTGTTTTAACCCTTTTTATCAGTGAACTGTACATAAACACAAAATCATTTCCTAAGAAGTCCTGTGAATTACCTGTAAGGATAAACAACAGCTTTAATAAATTGTTTGAGTTAATTTGTCAAGTTCATCTCTACAGTAAATTAAATTTTGTTTCCTCCAAATGGAAATATAGATGTCTTGGAAAACAAACAGACTATGCCTAATTGAGACAGGTGAGAAGAAATAGGATTTGCAAAGTGAGGTCTGATAGCATATAGGAGATAAACATATAAACAAACTTCCATTGCTGGTATTAGTGGAAAATAGTGACAAAGGATTGGTGGATATGGAAGAAAAAAATTACCAAATATGTATTTCTCTTTCCAAAATATTAAAGGAACAAATAATACATTTGCTTCTGTAAAGAGCAGTTCTCATTAAAAAAAAACAAAACCAAAAACAAACCCAAAAAACCCCACAAAAAAACCCCCCAAACAATCAGAAATCTCAAGACAAAAAGACTGAGTACTATGGCAACTGCCTTATTATGAGAAACTTATATATTGTGTGTGTGAGAATTTGCAATCAATATTTATATATTCTTAGGACGAGAACTCTTAAAAGATCCGTTTATTGGAGGAGGGAAAAGAGACTCAAAGTAGGCAACTGAAGGAAAAACTGACTTCAAAATGGAAACTAAGCGTTATTCCTGTTAGTGAAGTTGATTAATAAAGCAAAATACTATGAGAAATGAGGGATTTTCTGACTCTCTGCATGTCTGGTTCAGATATATGCATCTCTGTAAGGATACACTTGAGGCAAACAAAGCATTAGATCTGTATTCAGGCAGAACAGAATGCAATTTACTGTCTTGTAGAAGATAGAACAGAGTTAGATAAAATTGTTCCACCATGCTTAAATCTATGCATCCATGCAATACCTGTTCTGAAAACCAGAAATACACTGGAATGAAAATAAAAACAGATTTTAAACTGCTATTTGTATTTACAAATGCGATTACACCAAACAGTCCTTCCCACACAGCTGAGCTGTCTCAGGTATTATTAGAGGATCATGACAGTAGGGGAGACTCTTGTGTCTTCAAAGAGATTTAGACCAGGTCATTAATCCCCAGAATGTTTTTACCAGTCACCACAGGGGTTATTCAGCTATCAACCAGACCAGCTATCTCATTCTCAATGGCTTTAACTGCAGGCATGAGGGAAAATGGAATTCACAGCAAAAAGAGAATTTGCAGTCTCTAGAGAATCAAAACAGCACAGTTCTCACATTCAGAAGTATTTTAGATGGTACTGCTACTAGCAATATCAGAGGAATTAAACAGGATCTGATATGAGAGAGAAGTAGACATTTATCATGAGTGCTTATAAGAGACACTTATATAGGTAATATAAACTAAAACTCTCCATTATCATTTCAAATCTAGCAAAAAGGACCCATGTACTGGGACATAGCTGTTAAATAAATAAATAAAATTTCAGCTACAGAATCAGTTAATTGGTAAAAGGCATGGCAAAAGTTAAAGTATTTTATAAAACGTAATTTCATTTCTCTCACCTAAGACAATGTTAAAATGAAAACACGTTTTCAGAAGTCTTATTTTTAGTACATATTGAAAAAGGCTGATATGCTAAGAAGAGGTCAAACTATCCTTGAGACCACCATCCACTGTTTAAAATTCCACCTATGTGAGACAGAACGATGCTTCCCTGTTCAGTACTGAACAGATCTGGATGACAAAGAATTTTCAGAGTATTTTCCAATCACTTCCATCCAGATTAGCATCCTGATGATGAATATTATCATCAAAGTATATTGACTTTTCTTGGCAACTGAACTTCAAATTTCTGAAACTGGAAACTTTAAAATAAACAAGTCCCTAGCACCCTTAATTCATACTTCCATTTCTATAACTTTATTTTTCCTATTAGGATCACATTTCCCACAATTCTGTATAGTTTTGCCTTCATTTCTTTTCTCTTTGTAATACAGACACATGTATTACATGCATCTGTAACAATCCTATGAATTATGAAATAGCAATATGATAGCTCCTTTAGACAAACAAGGGAGGTAAAGGTTTGCTTATTATTTATCAATCTACTTATCTATAATGACACTGATTTTTATTTAGTCTGAACTACCAGAAAATATAGTATTTTATCTTAGGAGCTGTTTAAAGAGCCAATTTCCAGAGAAATCAACTAGTCATGCCCTTTCTGCTACAGGTATTTTTTTCTCAAAGCACTGAACAGAGTTTTCCATAAATTTGGGATGTATTGAGAGATTCCACAGAAAAATAATAGAAATTTAGTTTTTTGTGCAAAGTAACATTAAACAAGTCTTGCCATGCACACAAACAACCGGTCAGATAAGTACAAAAGTGAACATTCAATTTGACTATTAAACTTTCTAGGTAATAAAATACATGCATTGGTATTGGAATAATGTTCTGCATTCCTTATGTCGCTTTTGAAATTACAGTCATGCTCAAGGCAGTGCAATTGTACTTTACATTTTAGACTTCAACTGTAAAGTTCTCACTAAATTCTCAACAGAAAATCAACTCAGTGTTCAGAAATGCTTTTATTTTGCTTTGATTTTTATCTTATGTGACATCACAAAGGAGAAAAGCCCAGACTAACTGACAAGCTATTGAGAATTTGATCTTATTTTATTCAAAACACTATCCCCTAAGACTTCCAAAAGGGAGCCCTCTAA